>JBBYHO010374177.1:0-27504 GCA_038382025.1 Adansonia gregorii
ATAAGTCATTTAAGTGGAAAAGTAGAGCTACTAGGCATACCTCGATAGCAATAATCCATTCTAGACAATTAGACCCAGATATACCACATCAGTCTCCCTACAAACATAACCGTAATTTTTTTAATCTTCAAATTATTCACTGAAACGATGTAGAAGTGATTGTGTTTTAACTAGTTAAGCTACAGGCTATAGGATTGACACTTAGCTTCTCATGGCAGAAACAATTCTAAAAGCGGCAGTATGTGCCTCTTAGTATGTGATCCACATACATAAGGACCAACTTACTTTAAAGCCAAATAAAATAATGCATTTTAGTATGTTTTCTGAGAAAACTGAACTATGTTATCAAAAAACTTCAAGCCGATAAGGAAACCTTAATTTCAGTTCTATTGAGGTGCCTCTATTTGTAGCATGAAATGTTTGATGGGTTTCATTAGCTTACAAATGGAACTTTAATCTATCCTGAGACTAACTAGTGGACCAGAACAAATTAGTACTCGGAACTATGAGTGTTAAGATACTATTGAAGCATTTTACTTATATTATTCTTTAGTAATAAAACATTTTTAGGAGATAGAGTGAATGCGGTGTACGTTAGAATCTAGGGTTTGTCGTCGACCCAGCATTTGGTTACATGGGTTCCTTTTAATAGAATCATTGCAAGAAAATACAGCAATACCGCAGTTCATTGCAATGTTATTTTTGCTATAAAATTCTAAAAAAAAAGCAAACACATGTAAGACCTGCTAGGCCGATTGAAACTTTTTTTTTGTGGCTTTGGCCTACCATATGTGAATATTTATATAAAATCATTTTAACCTTATCCAAATTAAAGGCAAATTATTATAAAAACAAACCTTTGTAAAAATAGTTCAAATGAAACAAATAAATCATAAGAAACAAAAACTCATTTTCTCTAATAATCCATTCTCAAGGGAAAATGGTGTGAACTATCCGTCTTTTTTGCGAAAAATGAGCAAAGTATATGCACACCTAAAGGACTCCCATGTTCTATCAAGGAAATCGAAAAAACCATCTTTAGCATAAATGCATCTATAAAGAAGCCCGACAAATGGCTTTTCTCAGTTGCCAACCTTATTTCTTTAATTTCATGATATATATGTCCAAAATTGTGATCATTAATCACCTTAATGCAAAACAATACAACAATACTGAAAGAATCCTTTTGTGTTTTACAAAGAAGCTAAGTTTTGTAAAAGTGTGTTATAATTAAGAAATTTGAGAAAAATTTCCAAGTTCGCATCATAGCTAGAGCTAAAGAAACAAGAAAAGCGCTAAATCAGACTTTAATAAAAATCGTTATGAATCTAAAAGATTAGTTCTTAAATTTTAGGAGGCTTAACAAGAACACATTTCTAAGTAACCTTGCCAGACAAAATTATCACATGCAACCGTTGAATCCCACATTTGGATAGGCGAAAGACCAAAGTTTAGTAACAGAACTTTTTTTTAAACCTTTTAAGCAAATGTAAAGTAAGCATTTCATTACACATAAATCATTAAAAGAGAAAGTAAATCAACGTTTTCTTGCAGGATAAGACTTCACCTAGCAAAATTAATAAAATGGAAATCAATGGAAGCATGAAAATAAGTATATCCGAGTAAACCAACCACTAAATTTTTAAATTTCTCATGTTTCAAATATAAAACTATATTCAAAAGGAGCAAGTGGTAATCATCGCTATGGAAATCATTTTAAGCTTTATAGAATAGTTTAATGAGGACAATCATGATGAGAGGTTTGACATCTCCAAGGGATTGTTCTTAAGCAAGATATCAAACGGTAGCCTAATCAAGCATCATGTAATAGGAGGTATCTAGACTTAAGCATATTAGTTGTGTCATGGTATTAGTATATATCCTAGAGCCAATCGAATTGGATGAGGCATATAATAGTTAATAATGCAAAGTAATCACTTTAGTTAATAATTCAAGGTTTTCCTTCATGTTGGTGGTGTGATTAACAATCACGCAAACACTAATTGGATTAAACCCATGAAACATGATGGCCTTACAAAGTTAGTAATGAGTTACGATGATAAGATCCTTATACATCCAAGTCGTGTTTCCAAAAAAGTTTCCAGTTCTCATATTGTTAAGACAGGGCATTGATAATGCATAAAGATGAGCAGATACTAAGCCTTTATGTATTTAATGCATGCAACTCTTTAATCTTTTAAAAGTTGAATATAAAGACACTTGGGAGCAACATATGGGTTTTTGTTTTATGGAAACAAGTTTATTGAACAAGGTCCATATGAGAATTATATTTGGTATAAATCACTCTGGTGTCTATAGAATATGTTTTCATGAGTGTATATTAGTCTTCAAACTTGTGATAGAAAGATATCTTTTATAGGGGTGCTTTAATTCTATCACAACAGGTCCATAATAGATGGATGCTTATGGTAAGGTGGTTTTGGGTATTGCATGAACCATATGAACGTAGATAAGTGATCCAGAGAGGATTCACCACTATAAGAGACATCAAGACATATCTCATTTATTCTTGGCTTTGGTTAACTTGACGAAGTCATTAGCCAATGCATGATAAATTTAAGAGAAATTGTTTCTCTAAATTGATGAGGTTAACCCTAAGCTATAAGAATTGAGTTAAATTGATATATGAGTAGACACTGCACCATGCTCATGGCTTTTCTGGGATATCTAGTAAAGAGACTAAAGTACACTGAGAGGCTAGTTACTGAAGGGCTTTTTAAAGAGCTCATATTGACTCTTCCTGCATACGAGGTGGCCATGAAACCTTGCTAGAGGCCAATCTTGGTTTATAAATATCAATACACTTAATTTGGTAATTATGTTTATTGCCATTATGATGGAAGCCGTATGGGTCACACACAATAAGATAATCTATTAGCTTAAAAGCATGATTTAACTAAGCATGACTTAGTTAAATAAAAGGTATAATAAGGAGAACTTAATTGAATAAATTCAATTAAGAATGATATAAGACATAAATTAGATATATGAAATCTAATTAGAGATATCTTAATTTGGTAATAAAGATAAGAACGTCTTATTAAAATAATATCTATTTGTAAACATGGTTTAAAGATAATACTAAATAAGACCAAATAATTTTATTTGGAAAATTAAACAGTTATTTGATAACTATTTAATATTATTTACATAAAATAAAAATTGTTTTATTGGTTTAGAAAATTTAATTATGAATTAAATTATACAACATGTATGTAGACACCACATTTTGTTTGAGTTAATTTTTGGCATCCAGAGACATAATTGAAAGGTGACAAAATCAGAAAATAAAAAATAAAAATTGGGGGATGGCTACCGAGTGTTGTGTCACTAGATAAGTACATAGGTCAAGGTAAGGTAACTCACGAAGCCATAGGTATGTGCAAGTTATATTAGTGCATAAGTATTGATACGAGGCTTTTGCATTGCCAAAAATTTAAATTTTTATGTGTAGTATTGATACATGGGGGTTTGGTCTCGAGACCTAATGAGATGTATCAATACCCATCATGATTGTATCGATACAAACCTTTGCAGTAGCAATAGTTGTGATTTTTGGAAAAATGTATTGATGTACAGGCTTGAATATCGATAAAAGTTCATGAAGTATTGATACATACCTCTAAGTCTTGAGACTGAAAACCAATTTTGCTCTTGGTATCGATACATGCTTTATTGTATCGATACTCATTGATAAAAATTTCCTTATGTACTGATACACAACGTTCTGAATTGATACACAAAGGTATTTTTGCCTAGTTTGAGCCATTTTTCAGCCATTCCACCACTAATTCAAAATCCAATTCAAACATGTTTCTTGCACCAAAAAATCATCAAAATTCATTCTCGGCTTCATGTTTGGGCTTGTGATTAGATTTAAACAAAATTTTGCCTGAATAGCCAATAACAAGGGACATTTCGTGACATTATGTAAGTTGTCAAAAGGTAAGTTTGAATTTTCTTAATGCTTAGCCGCAAAAGTTGCCTAGATCTACTATTCTTGCTAAGTAAACCAATGGGTTTGCATGGTAATTGAGCAGAGTACCTGATCTATGCATAAGGTATATGCACCAAAACCCTAAAATGCCTTTGTTTTTTTCTTTTTTTTTTGTCTTCATAGTTACATGGCTATATAAGCCAACATTGGACTCAGCTGAAAAAAATGGTACCCAAAAAAAAAATTCTCAGCAAGACTCTCTTTCGACCATTCCCAAAAATCCTTTAATATTCCCTAGCCACGAAAAACCAAGAAACTCTTCTCCATTCTTAAAACCCTTCAAAACCATCACTAAAAGTCTTTCCAAAAACCTTCATTTTACTCATATTTCTTCTTAAAACTCTCTTTTATCCATACCTAACTAAAAAGCCCCTTCTTTTCATCATTCTTTTGCTATTAACCCTCAAAAAGTGAGTTCAAAGTTGCTGCTCCAAGAAAAGGTTGAAGCTTGAAACTTTCGATATATTTTCTCTACTTAACTCTATGCATTCTTTAATTTTTTAACATTTTCACCATCTTAGTAACCTATCTATGTTACCATGAGCCTTCCAAGGTTCTCATGCATTATTGCTGCCTTGATTGTGGTAGTCTTAGAGTGTTGATGTTCTCTTGATGCCTTAATGTTGCATGGTAGGCCAAATATCTTATTTTTTATTCTATCATCAAAACAGCCCCTTATTTATGCATTTTCTATCATGTTTCATCTACTTTCATATGCTTAACACATGTTTGAATGTTTTTGTAACATGTATCGAGTATGTTCGTGCATTTTAAGGAGTCTTATAACATAAAAATTTTGTCTTGCCTACTCCAGCATACCTTTCTTAACTTAAATATGTTCATATCACTTCCATGCATCTTATTTGTCTCCTTTTTGCATTTTTGTAAGCTTTTGCATGTCAAAATGTCATCTTTTTGTGTTTGCATGTGCAATACTTGCTTATTGTGCATCTTGTATTTTATTAATGATTTGTTTGTCAAGATGCATACATGTTTTTTATAAAAATCTGATTTTCAAAAACAAATCCCTAAGTTTAGTTCATGCTACCTCTATTAGATGAAAAATAGTACGAATTTAATGTTTTCATAAAATTGGTCTTCCAGTCATGCAAAAAACTAAACCTTTTAGGTCTGGATTCATGGAATACGATTTTTCTTTTGTTAAAGTGTTAAACCTTGATCTTGATCCAATACCCTTTTTAGTGTCATGGTCAATAGGTTGTTTCATTATCGTAAACTACCTCGAAATTAAGATATGATGCATAGAGTCAAAAGTGAATTAAGTTATACATATAAAGTCAACTACTTACTCAAGATTAAGATAACTACACAATGAATGTCAAAAGTAAATTAGTCCATGTAAACGGACTTATTAATGGATTAATTGCACTTTGGTCTAGTCCAGTATATAACTACTTCTAGGTAATATATCTATGTCTCTATTTAGGAGTTAAACCATTCTAGATAACCAAGACAAGCCATTTGCCCTATTTGATTTGGACAAAATAAGAGTCTTAACATGATAGACTATGGACTATCAATTTAGACTACATACTTTAGAATGTTATCGTCCCGCATATAATGCCCACTATATGCAACATTCTAATAATATAAAGAGAAGTAGTCAATAAGCTATATTTGCTGGCATTTACCTTAATATCTAAATCTAACTGAGGATGAAACAGTAATGATATATTGAAAACTCGAATATATATAAAGAACAATTTAAATTAATGAAATACATTAAAGTGTCTTTCATTCTTAAGGCATTCCTAACAATCTCCCACTTATGGTAAAGAAGTAAATGAGTCATGCATTGCATTCCATGCCCTCAACGTGCCTTTTAAAACTCCTAGCCACTATAGTTTTATTAAAGATATTAGCAAGGTTTTCTTAGAACATAATTTTGAAAACATCAATGACTCATTCCATCACTAACTTTCTTATATTTTGGTACTTCCTATCTATATGTTTTGTCCTTTTATGGTGTCTAGATTCCTTGGTATTTGCAATTGCCACACAATAAAGTGTAATAGGTGTATCGATACTAGGAATTACCTCAAGGTCTCTAAAAAACTTGAGAAGCCAAGTCACTTCTTTAGATGCCTCAAAGGCAACCACATATTTGACTTCCATTGTAAAGTCAACCATGCAAGCTTGTTTTACACTCTTTCAAACAATGGTGCATCCGCCTAGTATAAACAATGACGCAAAAGTAAATTTCCTCGAATCCCTACAAGTTTGGAAGTTTGCATTCATATATCCCATGGGTTTTAAGTCCCATATAGTTCCTTATTCTCTTGAGGTACTTGAGTGTATGCTTTATAGCTTACCAAATGCTTATTACTATCGTTCGATTGATATCGACTTATAAGACCAATTGCATAACAAATATCTAGTTATATGCAAAGCATAGTGTACATAGACTACCTATAGTAAACGCATAAGGGATTTTCTTCATGCATTCCCTTTCTTCAGATGTCTTAAGGCAATCATCGAATGAAAAAAATGAATCCTAACATAGAGGGTTATGAACCCTTATTGGCATCTTGCATTGCATACCTTTCAGTAATTTTGTTAGTCTATAAATCTTGGCATAAAGCTATCATCATATTCTTTCAATCTCTTAAGAGATGAATGCTTAACATAATTAGCTTCCCTTAAATCTATCATGTCAAATTATTGCGACAACCATAGTTTGACAAATGACAAGTTCCCTACATCATTCCCAATAAGTACTATGTCATCAACATATAAGACTAGAAAAAGCATTTTGCTTTCTTTAATACATTTATAAAGACAAGGTTCATTAACTTTCAGCTTAAAGCCAAAGTCCTTGATTGCTTGGTCAAATCTTTGGTTCCATAAGTGTGAGACGTGGTTTAATCCATTAATAGATCTATAAAACTTGGGAACTTTTGCTTCTTGGCCTTTTACTACAAACCCATTTGGTTAAGTCATATAAATGCTCTCGTCAAGATGGCTATAGCATAATCTTGACATTCATTTGCTAGATCTTGTAATCAAGAGCCGCAACAATAGATAAAAGAATGCAAATGGAATTTAGCATCATAAGAGATAAAAAGAATTTGTTGTAGCTGACACCAGCTTTTTGCATGTATCTCTTCACTACTAGTCTAGCCTTAAAGGTTTTGACTTTTCTTTTAGCATTCTTTTTCTTCTTGTAAACCCATTTACATCTTTTGGGGCTAAAACTTTGCTAAAAGGTTGTTAAAATTATGTTTAAAGACAACCTTGCTAATCTTTTTACTAAAACTCTAGTAGCTAGGAGTTTTGAAAGGTACATTAAGGCAGTGGGATGTGAAACATGACTCATTTATTCATTTATGGCAAGTGAGAGATTGTTAGGAATGCCCTAAGGATGAAAGATATTTTGATGTATGTTATTAATTTGAATTAATGCTTTATAAATGTTCGAGTTTTCAATATACCATTACTGTTACATCCTTATTTAGATTTAGATGTTAAAGTAAATACAAGTAAATATGGCTTGTTGCTACTTGTCTTTATACTATTAGAGTGCTGTATGTAGTAGACTTTATATGCGAGACGACAATATTCTAAGGTAAGTAGTCTAAATCGATAGTCCATAGTCTATAATGTTAAGGCTATTATTTCATCCAAATCCAATAGGAAAGATGGCTTATCTTGGTTATCTGGAGCGGTTTGACTCCTAAAGAGAGACATAAATATATTGCCTAGAAGTGGTGATATATTTGACTGGACCAATGTGCAATTAATCCATCAATAAGTCTATTTACATGGATTAATTCACTTTTGACGTTCATTGTGTAATTATTTTAATCCTAAGTAAGTAGTTGGCATCTAGATATTACTTCTAATTTTGGTTTTAATAACAAGAAAAAGAAGAAGCAAAATCCTAGAAGCAGGGGGTTTTTAAGTCTTCTATTGTTTATTCATCTGAAGGTAAAAAAGGAAAAGAAGAAAAAAAAACAAAGGCTCTAAAAAGTTAAAATGCTTATACATTGAAAGGTTGGTTACTTTGAAAAGGCTTGCAAATAATTCCTAGCTTTTAAGGGCAAAGAACGTAATGATCTTCTTTACATTGAAGCTTGTTTAATGGAACATTTAAAAGACACTTGGGTCATTAATTTTGGAGCCACTGATCATGTTTTTGTTTTTTTGCAAACATTTAAGGAAATGAGAAGTTTGCTTGATAGGAACCTTTCATTAAGAACTTGTAGTAGGAGCCTGGTGTTAGTAGAAATACTAGGAGATGTGCTACTTTATTTTGATGAATTTAGGTTTATTTTGTTAAAAAAATATTTTTAAGTTCCTAGTTTTAAGAGGAACCTTATTTCATTTCTTGTTTCATTAAATATAGTAAAGCTGTAGTAATTTGTAAAAACAAGTCTTTTATCTATTCTAGAAGAATTGATGGTAATCTTTATTTGATCAAACCAAAGACGTACTCATTGCCTAACCCTGAATTAATAAATAACTCTTAATGGTTAAAAACTTTTCACTTTAATGAGGGATAGCTTTGGCATTTAAAACTTGGTCATGTTAGCCATGAAAGGATTCAAAGATTGGTAAATAATGGTCCATTAGAATCTTTAGAGAGCGTACATCATCCCTAATGTGATTTTTTTCTTAAAGGTAAAATGAACAAGAGCTTTTTTGGAACCAAAGGTACAAGGGCCGAAGAACTTTTAGAAATTATGTACACTTATGTATGTAGCCCCATGAACATCAAAGCACAAAGAGCGTATGAGAGCTGTGCATCATTTACAGATGATTACTCAAGGTTTGGATATGTGTACCTAATGCACAACAAGAGCAAACCTTTGATAAGTTTAAAGAGTATCATGTGAAAATGGAAAAGCAATTAGGTAAATCTATTAAAATAGTTTGATTTTGTCAAGGTGGCAAATACTTCACCGATGAATTTTTAGGACATCTCATTGAGAATGAGACTTTATCCCAATTGATTGCACCAAGTACTACACAATAGAATGATGCAATAGAGAGTTAAAGATATCGTATGGTCCATGATGAGTTATTCAAAACTCCTAATATCCTATGTTACATTCTGAATCAAGTTTTAGGTAAGCGAATTCTTAAAACTTCATATGCATTCTGGAATGGCAAGAAACCCTCCCTTAGACATATGAGAATGTGGGGGCTGCTCGACACATGATTGGATAATGAAGCAAAGATGTTGGAATCTCATTCAAAATTATGCGTGTTTGTAGGGTATAACAAGGGAACAAAGAGAAGACTATTTTATAACATAAAGGAACAAAAAATCATTGTATCAACACATGTAACTATCCTTAAAAAGAGCTACATGAATAACATTAAGCCTCAAAGTAAAATGGTGCTCGAGGAACTAGATAAAATTACTCCACAAATTTTGGTCTTGGATTCTATTCCAGGTTCTAAGGAAAGATATGTAAACAACCAACCACCTAAGGAGCTTCATCCTAATGGGAGGGTTTCTAAGAAACCTAATTTCTTCATGTATGATGGTGAGATTTATCAATCTAAGTGATGTTGATTTAATGCTTTAGCAAAAGGCTATGAACATTGAGATAGATTTGATGAAATCCAATTTGGTCTGAAAGCTTGCAGACCCTCTTGAAAAGGTTTTACTCTTATAGGGTGTGAGTTAAAAAAAAGTCAAAACCTTTAAGGCTAGACTAGTAGCAAAGAGATACACACAAAAGGCTGGTGTCGGCTATGACAAATTCTTTTGCTTTTTGTGATGTTAAATTCCATTTGCATTCTTTTATCCATTGTTGTACCTCTTGATTATGAGATCTAGCAAATAGATGTCAATACTATGCTATGGCCATCTTCACGAGAGCATTGATATGATGTGACCAAACAAGTTTATAGTAAAAGGCCAAGAAGCAAAAGTTTTCAAGTTTTATATATCTATTTATGGATTAAACTAAGTCTCACACTCATGGAATCAAAGATTTGACCAAGCAATTAAGGTCTTCAAATTTGAGCAAAAAGTTAATAAACCCTGTGTTTATAAATGTATTAAAAAAAGTAAAGTGCTTTTTCTAGTCTTATATGTTGATGACATACTATTCATTAGGAATGATGTAGGGAACTTGTCATAAGACAAATTATGGTTGTTGCAATAATTTAACATGAAGGATTTAGGGGAAGCTAATTATGTTAGGCATTCATCTCTTTAGAGATTGAAATAATAGGATGCCAACTTTATCCCAAGCTTTATAAATCGACAAAATTACTGAAAGGTATGCAATGTAAGATGCCAAGAAAGGTTCACAGCCTTCAATGGTAAGATTCACTCTTTTCATTAGATGATTGCCTTAAGACATCTGAAGAAAGGGAATGCATGAAGAAAATCCCTTATGCATCTGCTATGGGTAGTCTCATATAGGCTATGCTTTGCATACAACCATATATTTGCTATGTGATTGGTATTATAAGTCAATATCAATCGAACCATAGTAACAAGCATTTGGTAAGCTGTGAAGCATAACTCAAGTATCTTAAATGAACGAGGAACTATATGTTGGTATATTTCGAAAGGGACTTAGCACCCAAAGGATATACAGATTCAAACTTTCAAACTTGTAAGGATTCAAGGAAATTAACTTTTGGGTCTTTGTTTGTCTTGGGAGGATGCATCATTGTGTGAAGGAGTGTAAAACAAACTTTCATGGCAGACTCCACGATAGAAGTCAAATATATGGCTGCCTCTAAAGTGTCTAAGGCAGTGATTTTGCTTCGCAAGCTCCTTAAAGACCTTAAGGTAATTCTGGTATAGGTAAACCTATTGCACTTTATTGTGCGGCACTAGCAAATACTAAGGAATATAGACACCATAATAGGACAAAACATATCAATAGGAAATGCCACATTATAAGAGAGTTAGTGATGGAAGAAGTTCATGTTTTCAAAATTATGTTTGAAGATAACCTTGCTAATCCCTTTACTAAAACTCTGGTGGCTAGGAGTTTTGAAAGGCACGTTGAGGCTATGGGATGCAAAACATGACTCATTTACTCCTTTATAATAAATGGGAGATTGTTAGGAATGCCCTAAAGATGAAAGACATTTTGATGTTTTTCATTAATTTGAGTTAATTCTTTATATATATTCGAGTTTTCAATATATCATTGCTGTTATATCCTCATTTAGATTAAGGTGTTAAAGTAAATATAAGCAAATATAGCTTATTAACAACTTATCTTTATACTGTTAGAATGTTGCATATATTAGACTTTATATACAGGATGATAACATTTTAAGGTAAGTAGTCTAAATCGATAGTCTATACTCTATTCTGTTAAGACTATTATTTCATTTAAATCCAATAGGAGAAGTAGCTTGTCTTGGTTATCTAGAACAGTTTGACTCCTAAATAGAGACATAGATATATTATCTAGAAATGGTGATATACTGGACTGGACCAAAATGCAATTAATCCATCAGTAAGTCTATTTACATTGATTAATTCACTTTTGACATTCATTTGTAATTATCTTAATCCTAAGTAAGTAGTCTAATACCTTATTTAGTTGACATTGAAATGATGCATGTGCCACTTCAAAATAGTTCTTGAGTATTTTAGATTTTTTGAAGTGAGTATTGGCATAAATATTATAGGCTACAATAAAAATATACAATGGTATGTTAGGAATACTTTAAGGCTGAAAGGGACTTTGATGTATTTCACTATTTTAAACTAATTATTTATATATATTCGAGGTTTTATTATATCATTGCTATTTATCCTCATTTAGATTTATTTATTAAAGTAAATGTAAGCGAATATGGCTCACTGACTACTTGTGTTTATATTGTTAGAATGTTGCATATAATAGACTTTATATGTAAGAAGACAATATTCTAAGGTAAGTAGTATAAATTGATTGTCTGTAGTCTATAAGGTTAACGTGAGCAATTAATTGATGTTAAAACTATTATGTCATCAAAACCTAAATGGGGAGATGACTTGTCTTGGTTATCTGAAGCAATTTGACTTCTAAGTAAAGACGTAGATATATTGCCTAGAGATGGTGATATATTGGATTGGACCAAAGTGCAATTAATCATTTGATAAGTCCATTTACATGGATTAATTCATTTTTGATATTTATTATTTAATTACCTTAATTCTGAGTAAGTAATTGACTCTATGTGTATAACTTGTATATTCTGACATTCCAAAGGCTAAAGCGTCCGAAAGTCATAAGCTATTAGACCGGTTTGTTAGGCATATGACTTATATTTGATGAGAGCTTTACATGTATATATATATATATATATAGAATCATAGCTCCTATAAAGATTTAAGGTTATCTTCTTAAAAAGCATTACATGGCATAGTGAAAATGGATGAGGCCTTAGTCGTTTGTATGTTAAATGATAAATTATTCACATATGGTGAACAATCATTTTCACATAAATAGTAAATGGAACTTTAAGATAAGGTCATCAAATAGGTAAAATAAACATTTTAACCTTAAATTGATCATAGATATTATATAAGGGTACTACACAAATGATAAGGTCATTGGAGTCAAAGGCTATTTATAAAGCTTACCTAATACGATATATAATTGGCAGTGTAGTCTTAGGTCTTTAGTGGTACGACTTTAAGATTAATAATTATATGATTAATTATTCAGTGCAGAATAATTAATACATAGATTATTGAAGCCTAATTATATATGTTCAATTGGTCGCTGCACTAGCTTAACATAATTCTTTAATGGTTCATTATTAATCAGAATATCTGGAGACGAAAGATTCTCAATATGTTGAAATGGTATACTAGATTCATTCATTTTAGGAGTCTAGAAATTTTTTTCAGTAAATAAAGGAAAATGATTTTTCTATTGTTATTTATTTAGAATATATATAATTTGAATGAAATATTTATTTAGAAAGAATTTATGATTTAAATTAATTATATTTATCTTATGATAAATATAGGAATTAATTTAAATTAAATAGTTATGGGAAATTAATTATATTTTGAATTAGAATTAGAGTTATGAAAACTTCTCGGGCTAAATAAAATTAACAATTTAATCAGTGTTAATTAGTTTCAAATTAAACGGGCAAAATTTCATAAAATAAATTCAGGGCAAAATATTGTCTATGGACAGTAGGGCTTCGCCAAATTATAATGGACACCCATACTAGGGTTGGGGCCATATATAGGCTTTTTATGGAATAAATGTAATAATTATTTTAATTATAAATTAAAATTAAGGCTATCTTATTACTTGAAATAAATAAGAGTCTTATGCCTATGGTTTTAGATAGATCATTTGTGCCGCCCTTCATGTTTTTAATCACAACATCGTGCTATTTTAACCTATTAGCATAAAGCTGGTCTTGAAGGAGAATCAAGCTGTACAAATCAAAAGCCGATCGAGACAAAGAGTGCCCATACACTCTATCATCTAGGAATTGGAGAATAATGGAAAGACTGGTTGGTTGAAGTTTTCACATGGATCTAGGAATTCTTGGATGGCATCTTCAGATATGCAACTCAAGTAATTGATTAAGATAGTTTTGCTGTGCATCTGATCTATTTTTCTTACAATTAGCATCCAAGTCAGATCGTGATTATCTTATATTCATAAAACTTTAGTCAAAATTCCCCTTAAATATGTATGGATTTAACTACTAGAGAGTTGTCATTCTAGGATTTCTATTATGTTGTTTACAATGATATATATATATTCTTATTTTTTACCGATCATGATCCTTTAGATTTTAGAATTGAGGTATCTGAGTTTTTATCAGGTATGTAGTTAGATCACCATATAGGTTTGGTTTTTATTTTTCTTGAACTTTTAATGCAAATTGTACATGGAAGATAAATATTTGAAGGCCATAAATTATTTTTGAATTAACCTATTTGTTTTCTGTTAATTAGAAAGTTATTTAGAATCAACAGTTTCTATCCAAAATCATCAGCTTCTATCTAAAACCAATAGTTTCTATTTGAAAGCAACAACATGATGGTGTGTAGATTTCCTGGGCGTAGGTATTCATATTAGGAAAGCCTTGAAAATTGAAAACCTTAAAACCTTAACCCAAGGCTGCTAGGATTTGAGCCACTACCACCATGGCCATAGTTAGGGTGCGGACCTCAGTGGCCATCTTAAGACCATCTGGGGCCTAGTGCCTGGGTACAGGGCCTATGTGGGTCATGAGAAAAGTCAAGGTTCAAACCCCTAGTGGATTTTTCTAGGTATTATTTGTCAAAAATTCTCACGACCAATGGGCTTGGGCTCGTAATTTTTGAAGGATAGATGTTTTATACGCTGTGGGTGATCTAGATTTTTTATCATATTATAAAGATGGTTATTTTTAAATATTTTATTGATATTAATGAATGAATTATATGGATAGAAACAATGCATGAAGATAGAGCAAAAAATTTAAAACCTAAAGTATGCTTTGGATGAAATTTTCTTGTAATCTTATTTTTCTTCTCTATTTTCTAAGATGGGGTCATGGTTTGGCTAGTTAAATATTTTTTCATTTATATGTTTTGTTGATGGATGTATGTATAAGGTTGATAACATACCATATAGAATAGGTGAATGCCACTCAAACTTATATTAATCATGCATATTAAAACTTTACATGTCACTCAAACTTACATTAATCATGCATATTAAAACCTTACATGTTTTCTAAAAATATTGACCGGGAGAAGGTTTTTAAACAAAACCTAAGACCTCTATTGTTGATTCTTATGTGACAGCATGGTAACACCGTGCACTTGTTTGGCCTTAGCCACGCCTTTCGGTAGGTGGTCGACTACTATTGGTATTGGATATCCTAGTGGAGAATGTGCTTAGACATGTTCTATTCAAGATTATCCCTTAATGACTTGAATGATGCATGGATCAAGTTTCAAGAACAACGGTTATACACTTAAGATTGATTTAAAATAACCTCCCCTTAAAGCTCTATTATTTAAACCAGTGGCCAAATAAATTATTACTAATATGTCTTAACCTAGGAGGATTTACGGTAAAGTATATTAATTAGATGGGATCTAATTTTTTGGTTATTTAAATTATGATTATCACTTGGTGGTTTAAGACAATAAATGTTGAAAACTACCATTGTAATGCAACATATTTGTTAGCTCAAGGGAAAGATTGAACCAAGAGGGGGTGAATTAGTTCTTACAAAAACTTGATAAATTTGAAGTAAATTAAAAATAAAAATAAGTTAAGGGTAAGAAAAACAAACAATCAATGTATAGAGGTTTGGTCCTTGAACTTGGCACCTACTTCCTCCCTTCTTGGTACTTTCTTACCAAGATGATTCTCATAATTCACTAAACAAATTGTTAACTTTAGGCTAAGGTAAATTTTACACCACTATCTTTTAAGGCTTAGATAGAACCTTTCAATCCCTTTGAGAATTCTATCCTAAATTCTCAAATATTTTCACTCACTTTCACCTAACCCTTTTTGTGATATGAATGAAGTATTTTGCAAATAGATTGAATCTCTAGTAGGTAGATATTTGGTGGAATTTAAGTACAAGATGAATGAGATACAAATAGACTTAGAAGATTATAAATTTTATACAAGTAAAAATGAAAAAATGAAGATTTTATAGGTTTTAATTGCTCAATGATTCAATGATTTTTTTGTATCTCTACTTCTTTAGCTGTTGGGAACCTCCATTTATAGCTTGAAATTGATCATAGACGTTGGCATTTAATGTGGTGGTTAGAGAGCCTTTGTAGCCTTCATAAATGCTTGTTTCCATTTAGACCCGTACTATATAATTGATACAATACCAATAGTATTGATACAGGAATAAAAAAAAATGATCATTACAGCTTCTTGTATCGATATAGGGACCTGAGTATCGATACCAAGCAAGCTGTATCGATACATTTGAGGGTTTCGGCCAAACCTTGGTTACTATTAAGCCTTGTACAGATAAACATGGGGTGAGTACCGATACTAAGTAGCTTGTATCGATACAGACATAATTGTAGCGGTACATTTGAGGGTTTCAGCCAAATCTTGGCTACTGTCAAGCCTTGTATCAAAACACATGGAGTGAATATCGATACTAAGCATGCTATATCGATATAGACACACTTTGTATCAATAGATTTGAGG
Organism: Adansonia gregorii; assembly: GCA_038382025.1. Lineage (NCBI taxonomy): Eukaryota > Viridiplantae > Streptophyta > Magnoliopsida > Malvales > Malvaceae > Adansonia > Adansonia gregorii. The sequence continues at coordinate 16,165 of JBBYHO010374177.1, forward strand.
GTTTTAAGCATAATATCGATACATTTGTTCTTTGTATCGATACATACCTTAAAAATCCTTTGTAAACAATTTTTCTTGACTTGATATTAGCTCAAACATATCTCAAAAGTATTCTAAGTATAAGTATACATTTTGGAACATATATTTTTGATAAAACACAAACTTAGTACTTTTCAAATGTTTTTCAATTTTAACTCAAATACCAAGTTGAGTATTAATTTAGCTTAAATTGTATGTTATATCAAAACCGAATTCAAAGTTAACAATCGCCTTCTTTTTGATATAACAAAACTTAAGATAAATTTGCTTGTTTTTTGAGAAAAACAACCCCCAATAAAGTAATGGTTTTTAAAAGTTTTAATTTGAGTGAATCGGGTCTTTTAAAGGTATAACACATCAAATCAATAATATTGCGCAAGATTAAAAAATCAAGCTAATGTTCAATATCAACATGACAATATAATCATGATTAAATGCATAATAAATTCATGGAAGACATACATTGTAAATTTAGGACATTCCTTCCCTTTTTTGTTATATCAAAACATAATTCAAAGATGAGTAATTCAAAGTAATGAAGGAAATGAAATCATAGTAGGCATAAAAATATTTAACAAAATAAGCAAAAAATGTTTAAAGGAATGCAAAGCATAAAATAAGCGGAGGATCATAAAGTCCTAAAAACATAAGAGATATCCTAAAATGAGCCTAATTGGATTAAGCGTCATCGACCAGAGGATCCTCAATGGGTAGAAAAGTAGGCAGAGGGGCGTTAGAAAAAGCAATCGAAAAAGTATGGAATTGCTCTATTAAAACTCGATGACTATGTTCGAGAGTAAAAAGGCGAGCATCGATAGTGTCAAACCGACAATCGAATCGTCCCTCCCATGTATCAAGATAGCCCATAATAGAAGCGTACATAGTGTGAATGTCCATGGGCATGGATGACAAGGTAGCGAGAGCCAGAGGTGGAAAAGGCTCATCATGCTCCACATCATCATCATGACCATCAAGAGCAGGAAAATTCGATTGCTTAAGCGGTGGTTATCGATGAGCCTTGGGAACGAAGTCGACGCCTTAAATTTCATACCCGATGAGTCCCATGGATTTGTGACTAATGTCATGGTAAGTGGTTGCCATAGTCCCGGGGTTGCACGAGAGTTCAAGACCTTAAGCATCGAAGCAATAACTCAAGGCCATGCCATAGAGAGGCTATGACAACCATGAATGCAAAAACAAGGTCCGCGAAGATGAAATGGGCTAATTTTGGATTATTCCCGATTTGAATCATATAAAGCCACCAATAGTTCGCATCACTAATCATGGTATGTTTAGTGCCATATGGATGAAGCACATGCGAGATGATAAAATAGAGTAAGCGATCAACTGGAAGAAGGAGTGTGGTTTTGTTATTTACGATGCACAAAGAGGCGAGAATGAACTTTCATAGATTACGCCTTCATTTGAGAAATCGAACGTAGACGCGAGAGAAACTGAGTTGATGATGAGATCCTGTCTTAAAAGATAGGATTGAATAGCAATGACATGATCGTGATCATCAATAATAAGAGAGGCATTGCTAAAGAATGCATGGAGAAGATTATCACGAATTGAAACATTTAGAGGAAGAATTTGGTCCATCTATATGTTTTAAAAATCTGAAGGTAGGTATACGTAATGTATCAAAAAAAGGGGAAGTCGATAACTGGACATTATTAGATGGGCATACGGGCATAGAAAGTGGTGAATTGCTCACAAGCCCATGCATCATAAAAGTATAGGTCAAAGAATGATTGTGTTTGGGTTGAAAGGGACTGACGAGTGGTAGAAAGGGAAGCACAGGTGACAGGTCCTTGACAATGGGTGATTTGCTTGGTCTTTAGAGCCATAGTAGTGTTTGAAGATGGTTGAGGATTTTCATTAAGCAGGTGGTCGCACGTTTGAATTTAATGGTAGTTCAGACAAGGGGAAGAACAGATTGATGTTGGTGAAGTGTTTGATATGATTTAATGGGTGTTAGATGAGGTAGGCTTGGGTTTCGATGATGTTTATCAATGGTGGTCACGGATCAAGTTGATTAGGTAGAGCGGGTTAAGTGATAAGGATAGGCTAGTTGGGGAATATGGTTGAACAGATGGTGGGCAGTAAGTTTTAATGGCAATTAGTGTAATGTATTGAGTAAATCCACAATCAATTACAACAACGGAGTAGGGAGAGGCTTAGGAATGAAAAAAAAAGTCAAAATTTATGAAAAAATTTGGATAAAGTTGATGGAATTCAAAAAGAAAATGGTGAGGGTTAGGGTAAGGGAGGGTTTCAAAATTTTGGTGAAATGTGATGATAATGGGTTGATTTTCAAATGGCTTTAGTGAAATTTGATGAAATTAATTGGCTTAAGGATTAAAGATTGTGAGAAAAATGTACGTAATTGAGTTTTAATAACTGAAGGTTGAGTGAGGGAAATGATCCTAAAGGTAAATATGAATAGTGTTTGATACAATAAGCTTTTTCATGCATGAGGAGTCCTAAATTAATAGTGAGTTTTGATACAAAAGAGGTAGTATTGGCACAAAGAACATTGCTGGGTATGGTATCAATACAAGGAATTAGGTCTTGAAACTTAAAACGAATTGATATGTATTGATACAAGTTGGTGAACACTGATACACTGTATATACTTAGAGTCAGGTATCGATACAAAGAATAAATCTAGGTTGTATCGATACAATGAAACTGGTCTTGATGTAGGGAAAAAGAATGTGTTGTTATTGATACGTATGGCCTAGTTTTCGTTAAGATGGCATCAAATTAAGCATGTTTTTGACCTAATCATCCTTTGAACAACATTTGAAAATGTAGCCGAACCAAAATTTTCACATTAAAATCATTTAGCATGGAAAATTCAAAATTTAATGAAGAGACAACAAAATAATCCAAGAATAAGAAATTCACGCAAGTGAACATCATCAAATAAGTGTGTAAAGCTAGCTTCTCAAACTAAGCATGATGCAAAAAATATTGAGGCAAAGTATTAGGATTGGATCAAATTATGGGTTTAGGGTGCATTCATTAAGCTAATTTCTCTTCTAATTGTGCAAAATCTAACCTTGTTCAATGGTTTAGTCAAAATATCATCTGGTTGATGCAGTGTATCAATGAATTCAAACACTATATCACCTTTTTGCACATGATCTCTAATGAAGTGATGTCTAATTTCTATATGCTTGGTTCTACAATGTTGAATTGGATTCTTGGTGAGATAAATGGCACTAATATTGTCACATTTAATTGGAATATGATCCATTGTAATGCCAAAATCCTTCCTTTGTTGTTTTATCCATAAAATTTGGGCACAACAACTTCCTGCGGATATATATTTTGCTTCATTTGTGGATAAAGTAACACTGTTTTATTTCTTGGAGAACCATGATATAAGCATATTTTCAAGAAATTGATAGGTATCAGAAGTGCTTTTCCTATCAATTTTAGATCTACTAAAATCTGTATCGGCATAAGCATGTAAGATAAGAGATGATTCTTTTGGATACCATAATCTTAGATTGTAAGTGTCTCTAAGATATCTAATGATTCTTTTTACGGCAACTAGATATAGCTCCCTCGATGATGATTGGTATCTAGCACATTGGCATACACTAAACATTATGTCAGGTTTACTTGTGGTAAGATATAGCAATAAACCTATCATAGACCTATAAAGTTTAGAGTAACAATTTTACCTCTTTCATCCTTTTCAAGCTCTGTTAAAGTACTCATAGGTGTGGAACAATGCTTTGCTTCATCCTTTTTGAACCTCTTGAGTAATTCTTTAGTGTACTTTGCTTGATTGATGAAGATACCATCTTTTGTTTGTTTAATTTGTAGTCCTAAGAAGAATGTTAATTCTCCTCTCATGCTTATCTCGAACTCACCTTTCATTAACTTAGAAAATTCTTGACAAAGAGATTCATTAGTAGCACCAAAGATAATGTCATCAACATAAACTTGAATCACTAAAATGTCCTTTTTTTTTACTTTTATAAATAAAGTTTTGTCAACATTGCCTCTATTAAAACCTTTTTAAATTAAAAATTTTAGAAGCCTCTCACACCATGCCCTAAATGTTTGCTTTAGTCCATACAAAAACTTTTGAAAGTTTAAAGACATGATTAGAAAAATTAGGATTTTCAAAACTGGAAGGTTGCTCGACATAAACTTCTTTATTAATGAAACCATTTAAAAAGGCACTTTTGACATCCATTTGATACAACTTGAAATTGTTAAAGCGTGCAAAAGCTAGAAGTATTCTAATGGCATCTAGGCTAGCTATGGGGGCATAAGTTTCATTATAATCAATTCCTTTTTCTTAACTATATCCTTTAGCTACTAATCTAGTCTTATTTCTAATTATTGTTCCATTCTCATCAAGTTTGTTTCTAAAAACCCATTTAGTACCTACGATGGGATAATTACTAGGTCTCTCCACTAAATTCCAAACTTTGCTCCTTTCAAATTAGTTTAACTCTTCTTGCATAGCCATGATCCAACTATCATCTTTTAAATCCTTAACTAAATTTTTAGGTTTAATTTATGAAAGAAAAGCTACATAATTGCATGTATTTCTAAGAGATGATCTAGTTCTTATCCCTTGCTTAGGATCACCAATTATCTTACCTTTTTTGACATAAGTCGACTCTCTAGGATAGTTTATTTCCCTTTTTACTTGAGTTGGCTCATGTAGTTTTTCCTCTTTTGGAGCTTCTTAATTTTTCTTTATTTGTCTTTGCTCCTTATGTGATTCTTGTTCTTGGTAGATCTCTACATCATTATTATCAAGAGACACCTTTCTTGAGGTTGAGTTAGCTTCATCAAATATAACATATATTAACTCTTCAACAACCAAAGTTCTCTTATTAAACACTTTATAAGCTTTGGAATTTGTTGACTAACCAAGAAAAATTCCTTCATCACTTTTTTCATCAAATTTACCAAGATTATCTTTTTCGTTATTTAATACAAAACATTTGCATCCAAATGGACGAAAATAGCTAATGTTAGGTTTTCTTCCTTTAAAAAGTTCATATGGAGCTTTTCTTTAAGATAGGCCTAATGATAGCTCTATTTATAATATAGCAAGAAGTGTTAATGGCTTTCACCCAAAAATATCTTTGTAAATCATTTTCGCAAAGCATGGTTCTAGCCATTTCTTCCAAGGTTCTATTTTTTCTTTCAACAACTCTATTTTGTTGAAGAGTTCTAGGTGCTGAGAAATTATGGCTAATACCATTTTCACTATAAAATTTATCAAAACCAAGATTTTCAAATTCTTTTCCATGATCACTTCTTACACTTGAGGTAGAATAACCTTTTCATTTTGGATAATTTTGCAAAATGTAATGAATTTTTCTAAGGCTTCATCTTTAAAGCTTAAGAAGAGAACCTAAGCAAGCCTAGCGTAATCATCGACAATAACAAATCCATATAGTTTACCTCCTAAGCTTAATGTCCTAGTAGGACCAAAAAGATTAATATGAATAAGTTGTAATATTGTAGTAGTCGAAACAATATTAATTGGTTTGAATAAAGCTCTTCTATGTTTTCCTTGAACACATGCATCACATATTCTATCACTATTAAATTTCATTTTTGGTAATCCAATAACTAGGTCTTTTCTAGATAGTTTGGAAAATGCGTTCATACTAGCATGTCCTAATCTTTTATGCCACAACCAAGGCAAGTCATCATTATGAGCAATGAAGTAAACATTTCCAGAAGATAAGTCATCTAGATGCACAACATAAACATTTTCTTCTCTATGTCTTACAAAAATAATTGTATTTGTCTTAACGTGAACGACTTGACAATTCATTGATTCAAAAATAACTTTCATGCCTTTATCACACAATTGACTAATACTAAAAAGATTATGCTTGAGACCTTTGAAAAATAGAACATTTTTAATTTTGGATGAAGAGTTGTTATCTATGGTTTTAATACCTTTAATTTATCCTTTTGAGTTATCACCAAGGTAACACTTCCTTCATCCTTAGGCCTTAGCTCTATGAATTGATTTTTATCACCGATCATGTGTCATGAGCATCCACTATCAAGGTACCAAGAATTCTTCTTTGTTGAATTTTCCTTAAAGCAATGTTCTTTTTTCTACAACCATAAAGTCATGTTTTCTTTTCAGGTACCCAAATTTTTTTGTGTCCTTGAGTATTAGTGCTCAAAATTTTTATGCCTTTTGGAATCTATTTAAATTTGATACCTTCATCTTGATATGTGCTAACACCCTTAGGGACCTATATTTTCCTAATAAGCTTGCCTCTATAAGTGATAGTTTTTAAGGAACATGTGTGGAATGTGTGACCAAGTTTATGGCAATAAGTACATATGCTAGATGCATTAAATGATTTGTTTTATGTTATAATGAAATTCCTAAAATGAGTTTTTTTTTTCATTCTATTATAACCTAAATTATCTTTATCAAAGAATGCTCTTTGTGTTTCTAGCATGTTATTAAATTTTTGTTGTGCCATATAAAACCTTGTAAATGAGTTATGCAAGTTTGTGTTCTTCTTGGTTAGATCATCGATATTGACTTGTAACTTATCTACTTTCTTCTTAAGATCATAATTTGTCATGCCTAGTGTTTCATTTTCTTTCTTAAGTTTAGAAATGGTTTTTTTGTATTTAAATTCATGACTTCGAATTCTAATGCTAATTCATCGAATGCATCTTCTAATTCATTAAATGAGTGAGTATTAGCATTAGAAGATACTTCGGGCTTATCATGAGCCATGAGACATAGGTTGGCCACCTCTTCATTATTATTATCGGATGTGTCACTATCACTCTATATGGCCACCATAGCATTCGTCTTTTGCTTTTTTTAGTTTGATTTCTTCCACATTGGACATTTAAATTTAATGTGTCTCAGTTTCTTGCACTTATAGCAAATGATTTGTTATTTCTCTTTCTTGCTTGAGTTTTCCTTCGTCATTTTTTTTCTAGAAGGTCTTCTTGCTTTGTTCATTCTTATGAATTTATTGAATCTTTTTGTGAACATGGCAATTTCTTCATCTTCCTTAGCCTCTTTATTATCATAATCACTAGGTGTGGTTGTTTTAAAGGCAACACTTGCCTTCTTTGATGACTCTTGTCCATGCTTGATCTTTATCTCATAGGTTAGAAGAGAATGTATAAGTTCATCCAAGGAGAGTGTGTTAGGATCTTTGGATTCTTCAATTGCTATCACTTTTGCTTCCCAAGACTTAGAAAGACTATTGAGTAGCTTTTTCACCATTTTTTTATTTGTATGGGTCTTTTCGAGTGCCTTTAACCTATTGATAATGTCCATAAACCTATTTAAAATTTCTTTGATGGTTTCATTCGTCTTCATCTTGAATAATTCATAGTCAAGAGTAAGCATGCTTATTTTGGATTCCTTGACTTGATTTATTCCTTCATGTGTGGTTGCTAACTTATTCCACACTTGCTTGGCATTATCACATAGTAAGACTCTATTGTACTCACTTGGACCAAGAGCATGAAATAGTACGTGCATGGCCTTGGCATTGAATTATGCCATTTTGGTGTCTTGTTCATCCTATTCTTCTTGTTCTTTTAGCATAACATAATTTCCAACTCTCTTCTTTGGGATGAGTGGTCCATTGACGATGATCTTCCATACTTTATAATAATTTGCTTGGATAAAGAGCCTCATCCTTATCTTCCAATATGAGTAGTTGTCATCATTAAAGAGTAGAGGTTTCATGATGGAATGTCCTTCAAGTCCTGTAGCATTTTCATTTATCTTAAATGCCATGAGATAAACTTTATCTTCGCTTTTCACCTCTTGTGGGATTTTTAAGGCTTTGATCACCATGTTTGCATTCTCTCTTTTTGAGCTATCAAGGATCTTTTCTTAAGGTTGTGTGAACTATAATAAAGACCAAAGCCCTTGATACCAATTGCTAGCTTAAGGGAAAGATTTAACCAGGAAGGGGTGAATTGGTTCTTACAAAAACTTCATAAATTTGAAGTAAATTGAAAATAAAAATAAGTAAAGGGTAAGAAAAATAAACAATTAATGCATAGAGGTTCAGTCTTTGAACTTAGCACCTACGTCCTCTGTTCTTAGTACTTTCTTACCAAGGTGATTCTCAAAATTCATAAAATAAATTATTACCTTTAAGGCTAAGGTATAACCTTACACCATTATCTTTTAAGGCTTAGATAAAACCTTTCAAACTTTTAAGAATTCTATCCCAAATTCTCAAATATTTTCACTCACTTTCACACAACCCCTTTTGTGATATGAATGAAGTATTTTGCAAACAGATTGAACCTTTAGTAGTTAGATGTTTATTGGAATTGAAGTAAAAGATGAATAAGATACAAATAGACTTGGAAGAGTATAACTTTTACACAAGTAAAAAATGAAGAATTTAAAGATTTTTGAGCTTTTATTGTTCAATGATTCAATGATTTAATGATTTTTTTGCATCTCTATTTCTTTAACTATTAGGAACCTCCATTTATAGCTTGAAATTGATTCATAGACGTTGGGCATTTAATGTGCTTGTTTTCATTCAAACCCGTGCTATAGTATCGATACAATACCAATAGTATTGATACATGAATAAAAAAAAGTGATCGTTATAGCTTGTTGTATCGATATAGGGACCTAAGTATCGATGCCAAGCAAGTTGTACTGGTACACATGGGGTGAGTATCGATAATAAGCAAGCTATATCGATACAGACACAATTGTATCAATGCATTTGAGGGTTTCAGCCAAACCTTATTTATTGCCAAGCCTTGTATTGATACACATGGAGTGAGTATCGATACCAAGCAGGCTGCATTGATACATACACACTTTGTATCGATACATTTGAGGTTTTAAGCATAGTATCGATACATTTTTTCTTTGTATCAATATATACCTTGAAAATTCTTTATAAAATGATTTTTTGACTTGATGTTAACTTAAACATATCTCAAAAGTATTCTAAGTATACATTTTGGAACATATATTTTTGATAAAATACAAACTTAGTACTTTTCAAAATGTTTTTCAATTTCAACTCTAATATGAAGTTGAGTATTAATTTAACTTAAGTTGTTTGTCATATCAAAGCCGAATTCAAAGTTAACAATATTTTTTAAGGTTTTTATGTTAGACCATATATCTATGTTTAATTACTAAATATCCATCTTATTTTTGCTTGTGCATGATTGTAATGTTTTGAATATATTTATTTACTTTAGTTCAAAATATCCGCTGCACTGGTTTTTTAAATTCTCATTGGGCATAATTTTAAAGAATGGAAAAGAAATATGCTAATTATTCTCAGCTGCCAAGTTCATACTTATGAACTTTGCCCACCTAAGCCTCCATACGATGCATTTAATCGATAGGCTTTTTTACTTTACACTCACTGGAAAGAGTCCAATGGCATAGCACATTGCTGTATACTGGCTAGCATGTCAAGTGCTTTGTAAAAGCAACATGAGAACTATGTCATCCCTAGATAGATCATAGATAATTTGAGGTAGAGGCGGTAATTGGGCGGGTTCAGGCGGGTTCAGGACGGGTCATTTTAGGTTTAGGTTTCTTTGGGTTCGGGCTGATTCGGGTTTAGGTCTATTCGAGTTCGAGTTCTTTTAGGTTCGGGCTAATTCAAGATTGAGCTAATTCAAGTTCGGGCCAATTCAGGTTCGAGTCTATACAATTCGAGTTCGGGCCTATTCGGGTTCAAGTTTGGGTTCAGGTCGGGTTCAGGTTTGAGTATATTTTACATTTTTTTATTTTATGTTAAATGTAATCGCTTTTACGTAATTTTAAATTCTAAGCCTAGGCACGAATTTGGCTCCGTCTAGCATGAAAAAGTCTTAGTTCGTTTCTACAGGCTTATCCATGGCCTGAAAATTTTTTGAATTCTAAGCTCAAGGACGAATTTATCCTGGCCAACCCATTTAAATACAAATTATTGTTCATAATATTAAAAAGTTATTTTTATATTAATATTTATATATTTTATAATTAAATTTAAATAAAATATATTATTTTATTAAAAAAATACTACTTTAGGTCGAGCATACTTAAAACTTAAAATCTAAGACATGAGTTTGATTGTATCGAGCCTATTCTGTTAGGTAGGTTGTTTAGCCTATGGACAGTCGTTTGGCTCATGAGCAGGTCTAGTTGCTAGTTTACCATAAAATTTTTTTTCATTTTTGATATATTATTATCTATTTTGGTTTTAATATTTTTTAATTTATCTTATTACTTTGTTATATTATTATCATCATCTAATTATCATTATTTGAAATAATAATAATAATAATAATATTTAAAGACGTATTCAAAATTTTACTACTAAGATGCATAAACTCTCAATATTTAATAAGTTTAACTAATTAAATTAAAAAATGATAAATTGAAGATATACTTTGTTGACAATGCTTTTAAAACTCATAATATGATTTATTTTTTGAAAAATTATTATTTTATCATACATAGACCTACTCAAGGATCGAGCTATCCACTTGGCCTAATTGGACTTGGGCTTGGGTTCTCATATTTTGGTTTCAAACTAGCCCAATCTAACTCGAAACAGTTATTTTAAATTAAAATAAAATATATTTTATTTGACTTTAATTATAAAATATATAAATATCAATTAAAAATTCTTTAAAGTAATGAACAATAATTTTAGCTTGAATAGGCGAGTTTAGAAACATTAAATAAGGGCTTATGCTTGGGATTTTAAAAAATTCAAGTTGTGGCTAGCCCAACCCTTATGCAGGTTTAATCACGTATAAAATATAAATTAAATTTTTAATATTTAATAAAATTATATATAATATTAATATTTAATATTTGATTCATTTTTAATATGATATTATCAATTATAGCTTTCATATTTTTTAATTTATCTCATTATTTGGTTATATAATTATCATATTCTATTTATCGTTACTTGAAATAATAATAATAATAATAATAATAATAATAATATTATTATTATTATTATTATTATTCAAAGAAATATTTAAAGTACACTTTCAATAATTAACGAGTTTAACTAATTAAAGTCAAAAATATGATAAATTAGTAATATATTTTATCGACAACATTTTCAAAGCTCATAATATGATGTACTTTTTAATAAATTATTATTTTAGCATATACAAACCTGCTCAAGGATTGGGCTACCCACCTGACCTAATTGAGCTTGGGCTTTAGTTCTCATTTTGTTTTAGACTAGCTCGGCCTAGTTGAAATAGTGATTTTAAATTAAAATAATATATATTTTATTTAAATTTAAT
>JBBYHO010374508.1:0-82430 GCA_038382025.1 Adansonia gregorii
TATTATTGGCACTACAATCATATTCTCTACATTGTGATACACGATCTTGATGCTTTGGAATTGCAAGAAAAGCTTTTCTTTCCACCGTTTTTTGTATAATAAAAGTTTACCCATGAAATGAGACAAAATTGGAAACTCATAAAAATCTCCATTCTTTTTGCTATGGGCATTGCAGTCATGTTATTCTGATTGGGATACATGACATTTATAATTTGGATTTGTAGGAAAAGCTTTTCTTTTCACCATTTTCCTAATAATTAATGTTTATCCATGAAATGCTACAAACTTGGACACTCGTAATAATCTCTGTTCTTTTTGTTATTGGCATTACAATTATGTTCTCCAAATTGGGATGCATGATATTAATGCTTTGGATTTGCAAGAAAAGTAGTTCTTTCCACCATTTTCTTCATAATCAAAGTTTATCCACAAAATTTGACAAACTTGGATACTCGTAATAATCTTCATTCTTTTTGTTATTGGCATTACAATCATGTTCTCCACATTAGGATACATGATATTGATGCTTTAGATTTGTAAGAAAAGCTTTTCTTTCCACCATTTTCCTTGTAATCAAAGTTCATCCATGAAATGAGACAAACTTGGATACTCGTAACAATCTCCATTTATTTTATTACCGACACTATAATTATGTTCTTCACATTAGGGTAGACGATATTGGCGCTTTGCATTTGTAAGAAAAGCTTTCTTTCCATCATTTTCCTTACAATTAAAGTTCAATCTTGAAATGAGACAAATTTGGATACTTGTAATATCTCCATTCTTTTTGTTATTGGCAAACAATCATGTTCTCCACATTAGGATACATGATATTGATGCTTTGGATGTGCAAGAAAAGCTTTTTCTTTCCACCGTTTTCCTAGCAATCAAAGTTCATCCATGAAATGAGACAAACTTGAATACTCGTAATAATCTCCATTCTCTTTGTTACAGGCACTACAATCATGTTCTCCACATTGGAATGCACGATATTGATGCTTTTGATTTGCAAGAAAAGCTTTTCCTTCCACCATTTTCCTTATAATCAAAGTTCATCCATGAAAAGAGAGAAACCTGGTACTCGTAATAATCTACATTCTTTTTGTTATGGTCATTACAATCATGTTCTCTACATTGGGATACACGATATTGATGCTATGGATTTGCAAGAAAAGCTTTTTTTCCACCATTTTCTTTATAATCAAAGTTCACCCATGAAATAAGACAACTTTGGATGCTTGCAATAATCTCTATTCTTTTTGTTATGGGCACTACAATCATGTTCTCCATATTAGGATACACAATATTGATTCTTTGGGTTTGCAAGAAAATTTTTCGTTTGCACCATTTTCCTTATAATCAAAGTTCATCCATGAAATGGGACAAACTTGGATACTTGTAATAATCTCCATTCTTTCTATTATGGGCACACAACCATGTTCTTCACATTAGGATACACAATATTGGTGCTTTGGATTTGCAAGAAAAGCTTTTCTTTCCACCATTTTCCCTATAATCAAAGTTTAACCATGAAAAGAGGTAAAATTGGATACTCATAATAATCTCCATTCTTTTTATTATGTGCACTACAACCTTGTTCTCCACTTTAGGATGCACGATATTAATGCTTTGAATTTACAAGATAAGCTTTTCTTTCCACCATTTTCCTTATAGTCAAAGTTCGACCATGAAAGGAGACAAAATTTGATACTTGTAATAATCTCCATTTTTTTTATTATCAGCACTACAATTATGTTCTCAATATTAGAATATACGATATTGATGCTTTGGATTTGTAAGAAAAGCTTTTATTTCTACCATTTTCTTTACTATAATCAAAGTTCTTCCATGAAAAGAGACAAACTTGAATACTCATAATAATCTCTATTCTTTTTATTATCGACACTAAAATTACGTTCTCACATTAGGATAGACGATATTGATGCTTTAGATTTGTAAGAAAAGCTTTTTTTTCTATCATTTTCCTTACAATTAAAGTTCAATCGTGAAATAAGATAAATTTGGATACTCATAATAATCTCCATTATTTTGTTATTGGCACTACAATCATGTTCTCCATATTAGGATACATGATATTGATTCTTTGGATTTGCAAGAAAAGCTTTTCTTTCCAACATTTTCCTCATAATCAAAGTTTATCAACAAAATGAGACAAACTTAAATACTCGTAATAATCTCCATGTTCTTTGTTTGGGCATTACAACCATGTTCTCTACATTGGGATACATGATATTGATGCTTTAGATTTGCAAGAATAGCTTATCTTTCTACTATTTTCCTTATAATCAAAGTTCATACATGAAAAGAGACAAACCTGGGTACTCTTAATAATCTCCATTCTTTTTGTTATGGTCACTACAATCATGTTCTTCAGATTGGGATACATGATATTGATGCTTTGGATTTTCAAGAAAAGCTTTTCTTCCACCATTTTCTTTATAATCAAAGTTCATCAATTAAATAAGACAAACTTAGATAGTCGTAAAAATCTCGTTCTTTTTGTTATGGGCACTACAATCATGTTCTCCATATTGGGATACACAATACTGATGCTTTGGGTTTTGCAAGAAAAGCTTTTATTTTTACAATTTTCCTTATAGTCAAAGTTCATCCATGAAATGAGACAAACTTGGATACTCATAATATTCTCTATTCTTTTTATTATGGACACTACAATCATGTTCTCTGCATTAGGATACATGATATTGATGCTTTGGATTGGTCGAAAAAGCTTTTTTTTCACCATTTTCCTTATAATCAAAGTTCAACCATGAAAGGAGACAAAATTGGATACTCGTAATAATCTCCATTCTTTTTGTTATGGGCACTACAATCGTGTTCTCCATATTGGGATACATGACATTGGTGCTTTGGATTTGCAAGAGAAGCTTTTCTTTCTACCGTTTTCCTTGTAATCAAAGTTTCTTTATGAAATAGGATAAACTTGGATACTCATAATAATCTCCATTCTTTTTGTTATTAGCACTACAATCATGTTCTTCACATTATGATACACGATCTTGATGATTTGGATTTGCAAGAAAAGTTTTTTTTTCCACCATTTTCCTTACGTTTAATCTATGAAATAAGATAAACTTGGATATTTGTAATAATCTTCATTCTTTTTGTTATTGGTAGGACAATCACGTTCTCCACAATAGGGTACACGATCTTGATGCTTTGGATTTCCAGGAAAAGCTTTTCTTTCCACCATTTTCCTTATAATTAAAGTCCACTCGTTAATTAAGACAAACTTGGATACTCATAATAATCTTCATTCTGTCTATTATTGGCACTACAATCATGTTCTCTACATTATGATGCATGATCTTGATGCTTTGGATTTCCAAGAAAAGCTTTTTTTCCATTATTTTCCTTATAATCAAAGTTTATTCATAAAATGAAACAAATTTGGATGCTCATAATAATCTTGATTCTTTTTGTTATTGGTACAACAATCGAGTTTTCCAATTCAAGATACACGATATTGATGTTTTGGCTTGCAATAAAAGCTTTTCTTTCCACTATTTTACCTATAATCAAAGTCCATCCATGAAATGAGGTAAACTTGGATACTCGTAATGAGCTCTATTTTTTTTTGTTATGGGCACTACAACCATGTTCTCCGCATTAGGATACATGATCTTGATGATTTGGATTTGCAAGAAAAGGTTTTCTTTCCACCATTTGCCTTATAATTAATGTTTATCCATAAAATGTGACAAACTTAGATACTCATAATAATCTCTATTCTTGTGCTTATTGGTACTACAATCATGTTTTCCATATTGAGATACATGATATTGATGCTTTGGATTTGCAAGAAAAGCAGTTCTTTCCACCATTTTCTTTATAATCAAAGTTCATCCATGAAATCAAACAAACTTGGACACCCGTAATAATCTCCATTTTTTAATTATTGGCACTACAATCATGTTCTCCATATTGTGGTGTGTGATCTTGATGCTTTGGATTTGCTAGAAAAGCTCTTCTTTCCACCATTTTCCTTATGTTTGATCCGTGAAATGAGACAAACTTAGATACTTGTAATAATCTCTATTCTTTTTGCTATTGGCATAAGAATCACATTCTCCACATTGGAATACATGATCATGACGCTTTGGATTTACGAGAAAATCTTTTCTTTGCATCATTTTCCTTCTAATGAAAATTTATCTATGAAATAAGATAAACTTGGATACTCGTAATAATCTCTATTTTTTTATTGCCACTATAATCATGTTCTCCACATTGTGATGCACGACCTTGGTGCTTTTGATTTGGAGCAAAAGCTTTTCTTTCCACCATTTTCTGTGCAATCAATGTTCATCCATGAAATAAGGTAAACTTGGGTACTCATAATAATCTCTATTCTTTTTGTTATGGTCACTATAATCATGTTCTCCATGTAGGGATGCATGAGATTGATGCTTTGGATTTGTCAAAAAAGCTGTTCTTTTCACCATTTTCCTTGTAATCAAAGTTCATAAGTGAAATGAGACAAACTTGGGTACTCATAATAAACTATATTCTTTTTATTATTGGCACTACAATCATGTTCTCAACATTGTGATTCACGATCTTGATGTTTTGGATTTGCAAGAAAAGCTTTTTCTTCCACCGTCTTCTTTATAATCAAAGTTCATCCATGAAATGAGACAAACCTAGATACTTTTAATAATCATTATTCCTTTCACTATGGACACTGCAATCATGTTCTTCCCATTGGGATGCACGAAATTGATGCTTTGGATTTGTCGAAAAAGTTTTTCTTTCCACCATTTTCCTTAAAATCAAAGATCCAATGTGAAATGGGACAAACTTGGATACTAGTAATAATCTCTATTCTTTTGGTTATTGGCAATCATGTTCTCCACATTGGGATGCATGATATTGATGCTTTGGATTTGCAAGAAAAGTAGTTCTTTCAACCATTTTCTTTATAATCAAAGTTCATTCATCAAATCAGACAAACTTGGATACTCATAATAATCTCCATTCTTTTTTGTTATTGGCATTACAATCATTTTCTCTACATTAGGATACGCGATATTGATGCTTTAGATTTGCAAGAAAAGCTTTTCTTTCCACCATTTTCCTTATAATCAATGTTCATCCATGAAATAAGACAAACTTGGATACTCATAACAACCTCCATTCTCTTTGTTATTGGCACTACAATCACGTTCTTCACATTGGGATACATGATATTAATGCTATGGATTTGCAAGAAATGCTTTTCTTTCCACCATTTTCTTTATAATCAAAGTTCATCCATGAAATAAGACAAACTCGGATACTCATAATAATCTCCATTCTTTCGCTATGTTAGCGCAGTCATGTTCTTCTTATTGGAATACAGGATATTGGTGCTTTCGATTTGCAAGAGAGGCTTTTCTTTTTACTATTTTCCTTATAATTAATGTTCATCGATGAAATACGGCAAACTTGGATACTCGTAATAATCTCCATTCTTTTTGTTTTTGGCACTACATGATAATGCATGATATTAATGCTTTGAATTTGCAAGAAAAACAGTTCTTTCCACCATTTTCTTTATAATCAAAGTTCATATATGAAATTTAATAAACTTAGATACTTGTAATAATCTTCATTCCTTTTGTTATTAGCACTACAATCATGTTCTCCATATTAGGATACACAATATTGATGTTTTGGATTTGCAAGAAAAGTTTTTCATTCAACCATTTTCCTTATAATCAAAGTTCATCCATAAAATTAGATGGTTATCATAATAATATCTAACGTATTTGTTATTGGCACTACAATCATGTTCTCCACATAGTGATACATGATCTTGATGCTTTGGATTTGTAAAGAAAGCTTTTCTTTCCGCTATTTTCCTTACTTTTGTTCCATGAAATAAGACAAACTTGGATACTTGTAGTAATCTCTATTCTTTTTGTTATTGGTAGGACAATCATGTTCTCCATATTGGGATACACGATCTTAATGCTTTGGATTTGCAAAAAAAGCTCTTCTTTTCACCATTTTTCTTATAATCAATGTTCATCCCAAAAATGAAACAAACATGGATACTCGTAATAATCCCTCTTATGATACATGATCTGGATGTTTTGGATTTGCATGAAAGGCTTTTCACCATTTTCCATATAACCAAAGTTCATGTGTGAAATGAGACAAATTTGGATACTCATAATGATCTCCATCCCTTTTGCTATGGGCATTGCAATCATGTTCTTCTCATTGGGATACATGATATTGATGCCTTGGATTTGCAAGAAAAATTTTTCTTTCCACCATTTTCTTTATAATCAAAGTTTATCCACGAAATCTAATAAACTTGGATACTCATAATAATCTCTATTCTTTTTGTTATTGGCACTAAAATCATGTTCTCTACATTAGGATACACAATATTAATGTTTTGGATTTGCAAGAAAAGTTTTTTTTTCCACCATTTTCCTTATAATCAAAATTCATCTATGAAATGAGACAAACTTGGGCACTCATAATAATCTCCATTATTTTTGTTATTGGCACTACAATCATGTTCTCCAGGTTATGATACATGATCTTGATGCTTTGGATTTGAAAGAAAAGCTTTTCTTTCCATAATTTTCCTTACATTTGATTTGTGAAATAAGACAAACTTGGATACTTGTAATAATCTCCATTCTTTTTATTATTGGCAGGACAATCAAGTTCTCCACATTGGGATACATGATCTCGATGCTTTAGATTTGCAAGAAAAGCTTTTCTTTCCACCATTTTTCTTATAATCAAATTTCTTTCGTGAAATGAAACAAACATCAACACTTGTAATAATCTCTATTGTGATACATGAAGAAAAGCTTTTCTTTCCACCGTTTTCCTTATAATGAAAGTTCATCTATGAAATGAGACAAACTTGGATGCTCGTAATAGTTTTTGCTCTTTTTATTATTAACACTACAACCATGTTCTTCACATTGCGATACACCACCTTGATGCTTTGGAATTGTAAAAAAAAGCTTTTCTTTCCACTTTTTTCCTTATAATCAAAATTCATCCATGAAATGAGACAAACTTGGATAGCCATAACAATCTCCATTCTTTTTGCTACGGGCACTGCAATCATGTTCTTTTCATTGGGATACACGATATTGATGCTTTGGATTTGCAAGAAAAGCTTTTCTTTCCATCATTTTTCTTATAATCAAAGTTCTTTCGAGAACTGAAACAAACATGGATACTCGTAATAATCCCTATTGTGATACACGATCTTGACAGTTTAGATTTGCAAGAAAAACTTTTCTTTCCACCATTTTCCTCATAATCAAAGTTCATCTGTGAAATAAGACAAACATGGATACCCATAATAGTTTCCATTCTTTTTGTTATTAGCACTACAGTCATATTCTCCACATTATGATACGCCACTTTGAGGCTTTGGAATTACACGAAAAGCTTTTCTTTCCACCGTTTTCCTTATAATCAAAGTTCATTTGTGAAATGCGAAAAACTTGGATACTCATAACGATCTCCATTCTTTTTGTTATTGGCACTGCAATCATGTTTTCCTCATTAGGATTCAAGAAATTGATGCTTTGGATTTGCTAGAAAAGTAGTTCTTTACACCATTTTCATTATAATCAAAGTTCATCCGTTAAATCAGACAAACTTGCATGCTCATAATATCTCTAACCTTTTTTTGCCATTGGCACTACAATCATGTTCTCTACATTGTAATACACGAGCTTGATGCTTTGGAATTGCAAGAAAAGCTTTTCTTTCCACCGTTATCCTTAAAATCAAAGTTTATCCATGAAATGAGATAAACTTGGATACTCATAATAATCTCCATTCTTTTTGCTACGGGCACTGCAATCATGTTCTTTTCATTGGGATACATGACATAGATGCTTTAGATTTGCAAGAAAAGCTTTTCTTTCCACCATTTTCCTTGTAATCAAAGTTCATCTATGAAATAAGATAAATTTGGATACTCATAATAATCTCCATTTTTTTATTATGGGCACTACAATCATGTTCTCCACATTTGGATACATGATATTAATACTTTGGATTTGCAAGAAAAGCTTTTCTTTCCATCATTTTCCTTACAATCAAAGTTTATTTATGAAATGAGATAAATTTGGATACTCATAATAATCTCTATTTTTTTTTTGTTATTGGCTCTATTCTTTTTGTTATTGGCAATACAATCATATTCTCCATATTAGGATACACAATATTGATGCTTTGAATTTGCAAGAAAAGCTTTTCATTCCAACATTTTCTTGGTAATCAAAGTTCATCCATGAAATGAAACAAAACTTGAATACACATAATAATGTCTATTCTCTTTGTTAGGGCACTATAATCATGTTCTTTACGTTGGGATGCATGATATTGATGCTTTGGATTTGCAAGAAAAGCTTTTCTTTCCACCATTTTCCTTACAATCAAGGTTCATCCATGAAAAGAGAGAAGCTTGTGTATTCATAATAATCTCCATTCTTTTTCTTATGGTTACTACAATCATGTTTTCCACATTGGGATACACGATATTGATGCTTAGGATTTGTAAAAAAAACTTTTCTTCCACCATTTTCCTTATAATTAATGTTCATCCATGAAATGAGACAAACTTGGATCTCGTAATAATCTCCATTTTTTTTGCTATTGGCATTACAAACATGTTCTCTACATTAGGATACACAATATTGATGCTTTGGGTTTGTAAGAAAAGCATTTTATTTCCACCATTTTCCTTACAATCAAAGTTCATCCATGAAATGAGACAAACTTGGATACTCATAATAAACTTCATTCTTTCTATTATGGGCACTACAATCATGGTCTCCACATTAGGATACGCAGTATTGATGCTTTGGATTTGCAAGAAAAGCTTTTCTTTTCACCATTTACCTTATAATCAGAGTTCAACCATGAAAGGAGACAAACTTGGATACTCGTAATAATCTCGATTCTTTTTGTTATGGCCACTACAATCATGTTCTCCACATTAGGATACGTGATAATGATGTTTTGGATTTACGGGAAAAGCTTTTCTTTCCACCATTTTTCGTACAACCAAAGTTCATCCGTGAAATAAGACAAACTTGGATACTCATAATAATCTCCATTCTTTCTATTATTGACACTACAACCATATTCTCCACTTTTTCATGCAAGATCTTGATGCTCGAGATTTCCAAGAAAAGCTTTTTTTATATCATTTTCCTTACAATCAAAGTTTAACTATGAAATGAGATAAATTTGGAAACTCGTAATAATCTTTATTCTTCTTGTTATTGGCGCTACAATCATGTTATCCTCTTTTGGATACACGAAATTGATGCTTTTTGATATGCAAGAAAATATTTTCTTTCCACCATTTTCCTTATAATCAAAGTTCATTCATGAAATGAGACAATCTTGGATACGTGTAATAATCTCCATTCATTTTGTTATTTACATTATAATCATATTCTCCACATTGTGATACATGATCATGATGCTTTGGGTTTGGAACAAAAGTTTTTCTTTCCACCGTTTTCCTTACAATCGAAGTTTATTTGTGAATTGAGACAAACTTAGATACTCATAATAAGCTCCACTCTTTTTGTTATGGGCACTATAATCATTTTCTCTTTATTGGGATACACAATATTGATGCTGTGGATTTGCAAGAAAAGCTTCTCCTTCCCCCATTTTCCTTATAATCAAAGTTCATCTGTGAAATGAAATCAACTTAGATACTCATAATAATCTCCATCTTTTTGTTATTGGGCATTACAATCATGTTCTCCATATTGTGATACATGATCTTGATGCTTTGGATTTGCAAGAAAACCTTCTCGTTCCACCATTTTCCTTATAATAAAAGTTCATCCGTGGAATGAGACAAACTTAGATATTGATAAAAATCTCTATTCCCTCTGGTATTCATGCTACAATCATGTTCCCCACATTGGGATACATGCTAGTTAAGCTTTGGGTTTGCAAGAGGAGGTTTTCCTTCCTCCATATTCCTTGTAATCAAAGTTCATCCGTGAAATGAGACAAACTTGGTTACTCGTAATAATCTTCATTCTTTTTGTTGTTGGCACTACAATCATGTTCTCCATATTGTGATATGCGATATTGATACTTTGGATTTACAAGAAAGGCTTTTCTTTCTACCATTTTCCTTATAATCAAAATTCAACAGTGAAATAAGATAAACTTGGATACTTATAATAATAATCTCCATTCTTTTGTTATGGGCACTACAATCAAGTTTTGCACATTGTGATACACGATCTTGATTCTTTGGATTTCCAAGAAAAGCTTTTTTTCCACCATTTTCCTCATAATTAATGTCTATCCGTGAAATGAAACAACTTGGATACTCATAATAATCTCCATTGCTTTTGCTATTAGCACTACAATCATGTTCTCCACATTATGGCACATGAGCTTGTCGCTTTGGATTTGTAAGAAAAGCTTTTCTTCCTACCATTTTCCTTATAATTAATGTTTACCCGTGAAATAAGACAAACTTTGATACTTGTAAGAAAATCTTTTCCTACCTTTTTGTTTATAGGTGGTACAATCAAGTTCTCCTCATTGGGATACATGATATTGTTGCTTTGTATTTGCAAGGAAAGCTTTTCTTTCTGCCATTTTCCTTACACTTAATGTTTACCCAAGAAATGAGACAAACTTGGATACTTGTAATGGTCTCTATTTTTTTTGTTATGGGCACTAATCTTGTTCACCTCATTGGGATAGACGATATTGATGCTTTAAATTTGCAAGAAAAGATTTTCTTTCCATCATTTTAATTATAATCAATGTTCATCCATGAAATGAGATAAATTTGAAAACTCATAATAATCTCCATTCTTTTTCTTATTGGCATTACAATCATCTTTTCCATATTAGGATACACTCTTTCCACCATTGTCTTATAGTTAATGTTCATCTGTGAAATCAGACAAACTTGATACAGGTAATAATCTCCATTCATTTTCTTATTAGCACTAAAATCACGTTCTCCATATTGGGAAACAGGACATTGATGCTTTGGATTTGAAAGAAAGGCTTTTTTTTTGCAGCATTTTTCTTGTAATTAAAGTTCATTTATGATATGAGACAAACTTGGATACTCATAATAATCTTCATTCTTTTTGCTATAGGCACTACAATCATGTTCTCCACATTGTGATGCACGATCTTGATGCTTTGGATTTGCAAGAAAAGCTTTTCTTTCCATAATTTTCTTTATAATCAAAGTTCATCCATGAAATCAGACAGAAGTGGATACTCGCAATAATCTCCTGTCTTTTTGTTATTGGCACTACAATCATGTTCTCCACATTGTGATACACAATCTTGACACTTATGTTTTGCAGGAAAAGTTTTTCTTTCTACTATTTTACTGATAATTAAAGTTCATCCATGAAATAAGACAAATTTGAATTCTCATAATAATCTCAATTCTTTTTGTTATGGGCACTACAATCATGTTCTCCACCTTAGGATGCACGATATTGATGCTATGGATTTGCAAGAAAAGCGTTTACATCCATAAATATCCTTATAATCAAAATTCATCTGTGAAATGAGGCAAACATGGATACTCGTAATAGTCTCCATTCTTTTTGTTATGTGCACTACAATCTTGTTCTCCTCATTGGGATACATGATATTGATGCTTTGGATTTGCAAGAAAAGCTTTTCTTTTCATCATTTTCTCAACAGTCAAAGTTCATTCGAGAAATGAGACAAACTTGGATACTAATAATAATATCCATTGTTTTTGTTATTGGCACTACAATCATGTTCTCCAAATTAGGATACATGATATTGATACTTTGGATTTGCAAGAAAGGCTTTTTTTTCCATCATTTTTCTTGTAATCAAAGTTCATCCATGATATGAGACAAACTTGAATACTTGTAATAATCACTATTCTCTTTGTTTCGGGCACAACAATCATGTTCTCCATGTTAGGATAGATGATAATGATGCTTTGGATTTGTAAGAAAAGCTTTTCTTTCTACCATTTTCCTTGTAATCAAATTTCATTTGTGAAGTGAGATAAACATGGATGCTCATAATAATCTCTATTCTTCTTGTTATTGGCACTACAATCATGTTCCCCATACTAGGATATATGATATTGATGCTTTAGATTTGCAAGAAGAGCTTTTCTTTCCACCATTTTCCTGTAATTAATGTTCATCCATGAAATAAGACAAAATTGGATACTCATAATAATCTCCATTCTTTTTGTTATTGGTACTACAATCATGTTCCCCACATTGGGATAGACGATATTGATGCTTTGGTTGCAGGAATAGCTTTTCGTTCCACCATTTTCTTTGTAATTAATGTTTATCTATGAAATGAGATAAACTTCGATACTTGTAATAATCTCCATTCTTTTTGTTGTGGGCACAACAATCATGTTCTCTTCATTAGGGTACACGAAATCGTTGCTTTGGATTTTCAAAAAATGATTTTCTTGCCACCATTTTCCTTAAAATCAAAGTTCATGCGTAAAATGAGACAATCTTGGATACTCATAATAATCTCCATTCTTTTTGCTATGGCCACTATAATCATTTTCTCCTCATTGGGGTACATGAAATTGATGCTTTGGATTTGCAAGAAAAGAATTTCTTTCCATCATTTTCCTTATAATCAAAGTTCCTTTGAGAAATAAGACAATCTTGGATACTCGTAATAATCTCCATTCATTTTGTTATAGCCACTACAATCATGTTCACCTTATTCAGATACTCGATATTGATGCTTTGCATTTGCAAGAAAAGATTTTTTTTCACCATTTTCTTTATAATCAAAGTTCACTTGTGAAATGAGACAATCTTAGATACTCATAATAATCTTCATTCTTTTTGTTATTGGCAGTACGATCATGTTCTCCATATTAGGACACACTTTTTCCATAATTTTCCTTATAATTAATGTTTATCCGTGAAATGAGACAAACTTGGATACTCGTAATAATCTTCATTCCTTTTGTTATTGGCACAACAATCATGTTCTCCACATTGTGATACACGACCTTGATGCTTTGGATATACAAGAAAAGCTTTTTTCTCCATCATTTTCCTTATAATAAAAGTTTATTCGTAAAATGAGATAAATTTGGATCCTCATAATAATCTCCATTTTTTTTTGGTATTGGCACTACAATCATGTTCTTCACGTTGGGACATGCGACATTGATTCTTTGGATTTGCAATAAAAGCTTCTCTTTCCACCATCAGCCTTATAATCAAAGTTCATCCATGAAATGAGACAAGCTTGGATACTCGCAATAAGCTCCATTCTTTTTGCTATGGGCACTACAATCATCTTCTCCACATTGAGATACACGATATTGATGGTTTGGATTTTCAAGAAAAGCTTTTCTTTTCACTGTTTTCCTTGTAGTCAAAGTTCATTCGTGAAATGAGACAAACTTGGATACTCATAATAATCTCCATTCTTTTTGTTATTGGCACTACAATCATGTTCTCCACATTGTGATACGCGATCTTGATGCTTTGGATTTGCAAGAAAAGCTTTTTTTTTCCCACAATCATCCTTATAATCAAAGTCCATCAACAAAACGAGATAAACTTGGATACTCATAATAATCTCCTTTCTTTTTGTTACAGACACTACAATCATGTTCTCCACATTGTTATGCATGATCTTGATGCTTTAGATTTAAAAGAAAAGCTTTTCTTTCCACCATTTTCCTTATAATCAAGGTTCATCTGTGAAATAAGACAATGTTGGATACCCATAATAATCTCCATTCTTTTTGTTATTACATTACAATCACATTCTCCATATTGCGATGCATGATTTTGACACTTTGGATTTGCAAGGAAAGCTTTTCTTTCCACCATTTTACTTATAATTAAAGTTCATCTGTGAAATGAGATAAACTTGGATACTCATAATAATCTCCATTCTTTTTGTTATTGTCACTACAATCATGTCCTCCACATTGTGATGTACGATCTTGATGCTTTAGATATGCAAGAAAAGCTTTTTGTCTCCATCATTTTCCATGTAATCAAAGTTCATTCATGACAATGAGACAAACTTGGATACTCATAATAATCCCCATTCATTTTGTAATCGACACTACAATCATGCTCCCCACATTGTTATACATGACATTGATGCTTTGGATTTGCAAGAAAAGCTTTTCTTTCCACCATTTTCCTTATGGTTAAAGCTCATCTATGAAATGCGACAAACTTGGATACACGTAATAATCAACAATCTTTTTGTTATTAGCACTACAATCATGTTCTCCACATTGTGATACATGATCTTGATGATTTGGATTTCCAAGAAAAGCTTTTTTTTCCATCATTTTCCTTGCAATCAGTGTTCATTTATGACAATAAGACAAACTTGGATACTTCTAATAATCCCTATTTTTTTTATTAGCACTGTAATCATGCTCTCTACATTGTTATACACGATCTTGATGCTTTCGATTTGCAAGAAAAGCTTTTCTCTCCACCATTTTCCTTATAATCAAAGTTCTTCCGTAAAATGAGATAAACTTGGATACTTGTAATAATCTCCATTCTTTTTGTTTTTGGCACTACAATCACGTTCTCCATATTGTGATACATGATCTTGACACTTAGGATTTGCAAGAAAAGCTTTTCTTTTCACCATTTTACTTATTATTAAAGTTCATTCCTGAAATGAGACAAACCAAGGTACTCATAATAGTCTCCATTCATTTTGTTATTGGCGCTATAATCATGTTTTCCACACTGGGGTATAGGACATTGATGCTTTGGATTTGCAAGAAAAGCTTTTCTTTCCACCATTTTTCTTGTAATCAAAGTTCATTTGTGACAATGAGACAAACTTGGATACTAATAATTATGCCCATTCTTTTTGTTATTGGCACTACAATCATGCTTTCCATATTGTTGTACATGTCCTTGATGCTTTGGATTTGCAAGAAAAGCTTTTCTTTCCACCATTTTCCTTATAGTTAAAGTTCATCCCTGAAATAAGACAAACATGGATACCCATAATAATCTCCATTCTTTTTGTTATTGGCACTACAATCACATTCTCCATAATGCGATACATGATCTTGACACTTTGGATTTGGAAGAACAACTTTTCTTTCCACCATTTTACTTATAATTAATGTTCATCTGTGAAATGAGACAAACTTGGATACTCATAATAATCTCCATCCTTTTTGTTATGGGCACTACAATCATGTTCTTCACATTATGATGCATGATCTTGATGCTCTGGATTGGCAAGATAAGCTTTTCTTTTAACCATTTTCCTTAAAATTAATGTTCATCTGTGAAATGAGACAAACTCGGGTACTCGTAATAATCTCTAATCCATTCGTTATTGGCACTGAAATCATGTTCTCCACATTGTGGCACATGATCTTTATGCTTTGGATTTGCAAGAATAACTTTTTTTTTCCATCATTTTCCTTATAGTTAATGTTTGCCAGTGAAATGAGACAAAATTGGATACTTGTAAAAATCTCCATTCTTTTTGTTATAAGCACTAAAGTCAATTTCTCCTCATTGGGAGACACGATATTGATGCTTTGGATTTGCAAGAAAAGCTTTTTTTCCACCATTTTCTTTATAATTAATGTTTACTAATGAAAGCAGACAAACTTGGTTACTCGTAATAATCTCCATTCTTTTTATTATGGGCACTACAATCTTGTTCACCTCATTGGGATACACGATAATGATGCTTTGGATTTGAAAGAAAAGATTTTTTTTCCATCATTTTACTTATAATCAAAGTTCATCTGTGAAATGAAACAAATTTGGATACTCGTAATAATCCTCAGTCTTTTTGTTATTAGCACTATAATCATGTTCTCCATATTGTTATACATGATCCTGAAGCTTTGGGTTTGCAAGAAAAGCCTTTCTTTCCACCATTTCCCTTATAATCAAAGTTCATACATGAAATGAGTCAAACTTGGCTACTCGTAATAATCTCCATTCGTTATGTTATTGGCACTACAATCATGTTCTCCATATTGCGATACACAATCTTGACACTTTGGATTTGCAAGAGAAGCTTTTTCTTCCACCATTTTACTTATAATTAAAGTTCATCCATGAAATGAGGCAAACTTGGACACTTGAAATTATCTCCATTCTGTTTGTTATAAGTACTAAAATCACATTCTCCTCATTGGGATCCATGATATTGATGCTTTGGATTTGTAAGAAAAGCTTTCTTTCCACCATTTTCCATAAAATCAAAGTTCATCCGTGAAATGAGGCAAACTTAAAAACTCGTAATAATCCCTATTCTTTTTATTATTGGCACTACGATCATGTTCTCCACATTGTTATACACGATCTTGATGCTTTGGATTTATAAGAAAAGCCTTTCTTTGCACCATTTTCCTTATAATCAATGTTTATCCATGAAATGAGACAAACTTGGATACTCGTAATAATCTCCATTTTTTTTGTTATTAGCACTACAATCATGTTCTTCACATTGCGATACACGATCTTGACATTTTGGATTTGCTAGAGAAGCTTTTCTTTCCACCATTTTACTTATAATTAAAGTTCATTAAGGCAAACTTGGATGCTCGAAATTATCTTCATTCTGTTTGTTATGGGCACTACAATCACGTTCTCCTTATCAGGATCGACGATATTGATGCTTTGGATTTGGAAGAAAAGCTTTTTTTTCTGCCATTTTCCATTTAATTAAAGTTCATCCATGAAACAAAACAAACTTAGAAACTTGTAATAATCTCCATTCTTTTTGTTATTGGCACTACAATCATGTTCTCCACATTTGGACACACTATCTTGATGCTTTGGATTTGCAAGAAAAGCTTTTCTTTCTACCATTTTCCTTATAATTAAAGTTCATCCGTGAAATGAGACAAACTTAGATACTCATAATAACCTCCATTCTTTTTGTTGTGGGCACTATAATCATGTTCTCCACATTCTGATGCACAATCTTGATGCTTTGAATTTGCAAGATAAGCTTTTTTTTCACCATTTTCTTTATAGTTACTGTTCATCCGTGAAATGAGAGAAACTTGGACACTCATAATAATCTCCATTCTTTTTGTTATTAGCACTGCAATCGTGTTCTCCATATTATGACACACGATCTTGATGCTTTGGATTTGCAAGAAAAGCTTTTATTTTCATAATTTTCGTTGTAATTAATTTTTAAATGTGAATTGAGACAAACTAGGATACTCATAATAATCTCAATTCTTTTTGTTATGGGCGCTACAATCAAGTTCTCCTTATTGGGAGCCATGATATTGATGCTTTGGATTTGCAAGAAAAGTATTTTTTCCACCATTTTCCTTATAATTAATCTTTGCCCATGCAATGAGACAAACTTGGATACTTATAATAATCTCTATTCCTTTTGTTATTGGCACTACAATCTTGTTTATCTCATTGGGATACATGATATTGATGCTTTGGATTTGCAAGATAAGATTTTCCTTCCATCATTTTCCTTATAATTAAAGTTCACCCCTAAAACGAGACAAATTTGGATACTCATAATAATCTCCATCCTTTTTGTTATTGGCACTACAATCATGTTCTCCACATTAGGATACACTTTTTCCATCATTTTCCTTATAATTAATGTTGATCCATGAATTGAGACAAACTTGGATACTCGTAATAATCTATGTCCTTTTTGCATTGGCATTACAATCATGTTTTCCACCTTGTGGCACATGGTCTTAATGCTTTGGATTTGCAAGAAGAGCTTTTATTTCCACCATTTTTCTTATAATGAAAGTTCATCCACGAAATGAGACAAACTTGGATACTCATAATAATCTCCATTCCTTTTGTTATGAGTACTAGAATCATATTCTGCTCATTGGGATACACGATATTGATGCTTTGGATTTGCAAGAAAACTTTTTTTACACCATTTCTCTTATAATTAATGTTCATCAATGAAATGAGACAAACTTGGATCGCATAATAATCTCCATTCTTTTTGTTGTTGGCACTACAAACATGTTCTCCACATTGTGGCACACGATCTTGATGCTTTGACTTTCAAGAAAAGCTTTTCTTGTCACCATTTTCCTAACAATCAAAGTTTATCTGTGAAATAAGACAAACTTGGGTACTCGTAATAATATCCATTCCTTTTGTTATGGGCACTATAATAATGTTCTCCATATGGTGATACATGAATTTGATGCTTTGGATTTGCAAGAAAAGCCTTTCTTTACACCATTTTCCTTATAATCAAAATTTATCTATGAAATGAGACAAACATGGATGCTTATAATAAACTCCATTCTTTTTGGTATAGGCACTACAACCATATTCACCTCATTTGGATATATGGTATTGATGCTTTGGATTTGCAAGAAAAGATTTTCTTTCCATCATTTTCCTTATAATCAAAGCTCATACGTTAAATGAGACAAATTTGGATATTTGTAATAATCTCCATTCTTTTTGTTACTGGCACTACAATAATTTTCTCCACATTAGGGTACACTCTTTCCACCATTTTCCTTATAATTAATGTTCATCCGTGAAATGAGACAAACTTGGATACTCATAATAATCTCCATTCTTTTTATTTTTGGCACTACAATTATGTTCTTCACATTGTGATACACATTCTTGATACTTTGGATTTGCAAGAAAAGTGATGTGAAACCCTGAGGCTAAAGAACCCAAAACCCCTTAAACACACTTTTACAAGGACATGGACAAGAAAAAATTCCCAACCCTAATGAACCCCTAATCAATTATATGAATAAAAATGCATATGATAGTGTTGATTTAGAAACAAGATAGAATTTGCCACAAGTAATTACCTTGATAAGAATTATATTCTTGATGCAATAGAAGAAGGCAAGTAATCCTCCCTAAGATGAGTAAAAACTCAATATTTTTCCAATAACCAAAATCTGAATACAATGTTCATTATGAGGTCTTTAATACTCTTTGAAAACAAAAAAACCTTAGAGATATAAAAGGCCTTTAAACATGGGCCTCCTACCAAAAAAACTAATGCCCACACCTAACATCTCCAAAATACAGCCTATTAAGCCTAAAGGTTTAAATTAAATGAACTAAAAGCTGATAAAAGCCTATCTTACCAAAACAAGCCCATAATGAATTAAAAAGAAGCCCACATGTAACATACAAGTAGTGGTTGCTCAACGCTATTCTTCTAACTTAAAATAATTAATTAAACAAGAATTATAGTCTTTTTGCAAATTCAGCCCCATTTGATTAAATATGATGCCATTGGTCCTCATTGTCTCTTGATTTTTCATGCCATCTACAATTCTACCCATGTAGGATTGAAGTGCTTCTTTCAACTTCTTAACTCTTGATCTTAGTACCAGTCCACTCAGCATTGCTAGCTCATCTTTGGTTCCATTCCTCTTGCAATGTGCTGTGGTTGTGCTCACATTATCCCTTCCCTTTTCCAAAGGATTCATCCTCAAATCTGAATCAAAGTCAAAAGGAGATAAATCAGAAACATTAAAAGAAGCACTAATATTATACTCACCTAGCAAGTCGATCTTGTATGCATTGTCATTGATGCGTGCCAACACTTGGAATGGTCCATCACCCCTTGCATCAAGTTTTGACTTTCTTTGTTGTGGAAACCTCTTTTTTCGCATATTCACCCAAACACAATCGCCTAGTTCAAAGATAGCTAGCTTCCTACCTTTATTTGCCTTTTGTGTATATGTGCAATTCTTTTTATGAATCTGTTCTTGTGCTTTCTCATGTATTGTTTTAACCTAGTCAGCCTTTTTCTTACCATCAAAACTAGCAATCTCATTCAAAGGCAAAGGCATTAAGTCTAACACAGTTAATGGATTAAAACCATACACAATTTCAAATGGAAAACAACCTATAGAAGAATGTATAGAATGATTGTATGCAAACTTAATGAATGGCAAACAATCTTCCCAAGTTGTCAAGTTCTTTTCCATAATTGTATGCAACATGGGTCCTAAAGTCCTATTAACTACCTTAGTTTGCTTATCAGTTTGTGGGTGATATGTACTAGAGAATAAAATTTTAGTACCCAATTTTCCCCACCAAACTCTCCAAAAGTGACTTAGGAACTTAACATCCCTATCTGAAATAACGGTTCTTGGCACACCATGAAGCCGAACCATTTCCCTAAAGAAAAGATCAACAATGTTTGTTGCATCATTTGTTTTATGGCAAGCAATAAAATGAGCCATTTTACTAAATCTGTCCATAACAACAAATACGCTATCCCTACCTTTCCTATCCCAGAAGCATCACATTCAATTACAAAAGTCTTGGAAAATCAGGCAAATGCAAAATAGGTGTAGTACATAATTTTTCCTTTTAAGGTATTAAATGCATTTTCCTGTTCTTTTTCCCTTCTAAAACCAACATTCTTCTTAATGATTTCATTCAATGGGGGAGTAATATTAAAGAAATCTCTAACAAATAGCCTATAAAAACTTGCTAAACCATAGAAACTCCTAACCTTACTAGTTGACTTAGGTGTTGGCCATTCTTGAATAGCTTTCACTTTTTCAGTGTCAACCTTAACTCCCCTAGAACTTACCATAAAACCTAAAAAGATAACTTTATTCATGTAAAATGAACATTTCTTAAGGTTTGCATACAACTTCTCATTCTACGCATATCTAAAATAGCTTTAACATGCATAATATGTTCATCTAAATTCTCATTATAAATCAATATGTCATCAAAGTAAACAACCATAAATTTTCTAAGGAACTCACACAAAACATGATTCATTAAGCGTATGAAAGTACTAGGTGCATTAGATAAGCCAAAAGGCATAACCAACCACTCATACAATCCATATTTGGTCTTAAATTGAGTTTTCCATTCATCACCTTTTTTAATCCTAATTTGATGATAGCCACTTTTTAAATCAATTTTGGTGAATATGCAGGCACCATGCAACTTATCAGCATATCACCTAACCTAGGAATAGGATAGCTATACTTTACAGTAATCTTGTTAACCACTCTACAATCCATACACACCCTCCAAGTTCCATCTTTCTTTGGCACTAAAAGAATTGGCACAGGACAAGGACTCATGCTCTTCTTCACATATCCCTTTTTAAGCAATTCATTTTGTAGTTCCTTTATCTCCTCTAGATTACTTTGGTAAGTTAGATGATTAGGAATTCAAGCTCCTGGTACTAAGTCAACTTAGTGCTTAATCCCTCTCAAAGGTGGTAACCCATGGGGTACTTCCTTAAGAAAAACATCATCATAATCTTGCAACAAAGTCATAAACACACTAGGCAAATTTAGGTCAAGGCTAGTGTTAGTAAACAATGTTTCCTTATACCAAATCAATATTAAACCTCTCATGCCCACGTATGCACGCTTTAACTCTCTCTCTTTTGCATAAAAACATGGTTGTGTCTTAACTTTTTCATTCTCTTATTTTTTTTGCTCACTTTTCACATTCTTTTCTTTCTTTTCACTCACTAACTTTTTATCTCCTACACATACCACTTTCTTTTTCTCACTTGTGTAGTCACTCACCATTGGGCCTTTAATTTTATTCTTTTCTCTCATGGCTGTTTTTTTTTCTTCTTTCTTTTTCACCTCACTACCTGAATCTCCACTTGATGATTGTTGAATTTTCAATTGTTCAAGGTATGCTTATTTGGGTGATAAAGGAATAAGGGTAATTTTTTGCCCATTATACATAAAAGAATACCTATTCATGTACCCATCATGCATAACATACCCATCAAATTGCCATGGCCTACCCAATAATATATGACCAACTTTCATAGGCACAACTTCATTAGCATATCTACCAATAGAGAATGCAACAACCACTTGCTTAGTAACTTTGACTTCACCACTATCATTCAACCATTGTAATCTAAATGGGTTAGGGTGTTTATCACAGTTCAGCCCCAACTTCTCTACCAAAGTAGTACTAGCTACATTAGTGCAACTACTCCTATCTATGATCATGCTACAAACTTTCCTATCTACAAAGCATCTAGTGTGAAATAGGTTTTCCCTTTGTTCTAGGCTATCTTCCTTCATATTTAAGTTCAATACATGCCTAGCAACTAAAGATTCACCCTTAAGAGCATATTTAACACTCTTATTAATATCAGAACAATCTTCTAAAGGTGGCATCTCAAATCACTACCATCAGACTCATTACCTCTATCAGACTCAGAAACAATATCATCACCGTCAATAAACATAGTCTTTCTATTAGGATAATTAGATGCATAATGACCATGCCTTTGACATTCAAAGCACTTAATATCCCTATGTTTAAAAGGTTTAAAAGATGGATCAGTAGCACTTTTTTGAATTGAAGTACTCTTCTTCTTGCCTTTGTTTGTTTCATTACCTTTCTCAGAATCTAAATAGTGCGCCCTCCTTTTATCTTTATTTTTACTCCATTTTGGACTCCATTTGCTACTGGAATTTGAGAAAGGCTTGGTTGCCCTCCTTTGTTTTTGTTGCTTCTCCACCTTCATGGCAATGTTCATTAGGTCCTCTATCTCTACATAATGTTGCAACTCAACCATATAAGCAATTTCTCTATTCAAACCACCCATGAACCGAGCAACTGTCACCTCTTTCTCCTCTTTTATGTTAGCTTTAATCAATAGCATCTCCATCTCCTTGTGATAATCTTCTGTTGATCTAGACCCTTGTATGAGTCTATGTAATTGCTGGTGTAACTCTTTATAGTAATAAGATAGCACAAACCTCTTCTTCATCACTCTTTTCATCTCTTCCTAAGTGGATACAGGTGGTTCCCTATTCTTCCTCTTATTCTTTGTTAATTCATCCCACCAAATTAGTGCATAATCAGAGAATTCCACCGCTGCCAATCTCACATTCTTATCTTCAGAATAGTTATGACAAGCAAAAATCATGTCCACCTTTCTTTCCCACTCTAAGTACACTTCAGCATCATTTGTACCTTTAAATGATGGAATTTTCATCTTGATGGCATTAATATTGCTATCTTTTCTCTCCATTCTTTCTTCCCTCTTTTCTTTACCCCTCACAGAATGCACTTCATCTTCAAACTTACCATACCTTCTTCCTAGCTCTTCTTCCTTATTCTTATGACTGTCAATTGATCTACTATGGTTTTGGATTCTACTAGCATCATTAATTCTTTCATCTATCCTATCCATCCTAGTAGACAACTTTTTGAACTCACTCATGAATGCCTTATACATCAATTTTAGATCACACACAATTTTATCCTCCCTCTCATGCAATGTTTCCTTTCCATCTTTACTTTGGGCCATCCTTAAAAACAAAAAGTTGCAAGAAAATGGTTAGCAATAAAAAGAACCTCACAATTCACTCCCTTACGTGTTTCACTCAAACTTGGCTTTTACCCTCTTTTAAGCTTTCAAACTTAAGCTTGCTATCCTCAATTGCACTTTAAAATTTAATTTCCAATCAAGGTAATTCACAAACAGCAAATTAAAACTAGGAATGCAATGAAAACACCTAACAAAGAAGATAGGCACAAAACTAGAAGCAAGAATACCAAAATGAAGAAAGACGAAATGAGCACAGAAGAGGAAGATATGTATGCTGCTTAAAATATAGATTTCAAATTAACAAGAATCAAATTGTTAATTATTTCATTCCTTTTTTTTTACTTCAGCAATTAATCTATATTTATTTTATTTTATTTTATTTTATTTGAATTTTATATGAACAAACATGAGAAAAAGAAAAGACAAGAAAAAACTCAAGAACAATATAAACCCAGCAAATAACTCAAAGAACAAATATAAAAAAAAGAAAGACAAGAAAAAAACTCAAGAACAAGATGAACGCGACAAGATAAATAAGAATTTATCCCAATCCAAGTTCTAATACCAAATGATATGAAACCTCAAGGTTAAAGAACCTGAAACCCCTCAAACATACACTTTGACAAGAATATAAACAAGAAGAAATTCCTAACCCTAATGAACCTCCAATCAATTATATGAATGAAAATGCATATGATAAGGTTGATTTAAAAACAATAGAATTCACCACAAGTAATTACCTTAATAAGAATTATATTCTTGATACAATAGAAGAAGGCAAGCAATCCTCTTTAAGATTAGTAAAAACTTAATATTTTTTCAATAACCAAAATCTACCAGACAATGTTCATTATGAGGTATTTATACCCCTTGAAAACAAAAAACCCTAAAGATATAAAAGGCCTTTAAACATGGGCCTCCCATTGAAATAACTAAAGCCCAAACCTAAAATCTCTAAAATATAGCCCATTAAGCCTAAAAGTTTAAATTAATTAAGCTAAAAGCTAATAAAAGCCCATCTCATTAAAACAAGCCCATAATGAATTAAAAAGAAGTCCACATGCAAAATACAATTAGTGGGCTGCCCAAAGCTATTCTTTTAACTTAAAATAATTAACTAAACACGAATTAGAGTCTTCTTGCAAATTTAGCCCCATTTGATTAGATATGATGCCATTGGTCCTTATTGTCTCTTGAGATTCCATGCTAGCTACAATTCTGCCCATGTAGGGTTAAAGTGCTTCTTTGAACTTTTTAACTCTTGATCTTGTTACCGGTCCATTCGACATTGCTAGCTTATCTTTGGTTCCATTCCTCTTGCAATGTACCATAGTTGTGCTCATATCAAAAAGCTTTTCTTTTTACCATTTTCCTTATAATCAAAGTTTTTTCGTGCAATGAGACAAACTTCGATACCAGTAATAATCTATATTCCATTTGTTATGGACACTACAATCATGTTCCCCTTATTGGGATACATGATATTGATGCTTTGGATTTGCAAGAAAAGCTTTTCTGTCCAGCATTTTTCTTATAATCAAAGTTTATCCGTGGAGTGAGAAAAACTTGGATACTCATAAGAATCTTTATTCCTTTTGGTATTTGTGCTACAATCATGTTCCCCACATTAGGATACATGATATTAATGCTTTGGATTTGCAAGAAAAAGTTTTCTTTCCACTATATTCCTCATAATCAAAGTTCACCCGTTAAACGAACCAAACTTGGATTCTCGTAATAATCTCCATTCTTTTTGTTATTGGCACTACAATCAAGTTCTCCACATTGTTATATGTTATATTGATTCTTTGGATTTACAAGAAAAGCTTTTCTTTTCACTATTTTCCTTACAATTAAAGTTCATCCGTGAAGTGAGATAAACTTAGATACTCGTAATAATCTCTATTCTTTTTGTTATAGGCGCTGCAATCAAGTTTTGCACATTGTGACACACGATGTTGATCTTTGGATTTGGAAAAAAAGCTTTTCTTTCTATCATTCTCCTCATGATTAATGTTCATCTGTAAAATGAGATAAACCGGGATACTTGTAATAATCTCCACTGTTTTTGCTATTGGCACACAATCATGTTCACCACATTGTGACACTCAATCTTGATGCTTTAGATTTGCAAGAAAAGCATTTCTTCCTACCATTTTCCTTATAATTAATGTTTACTCATGAAATGAGATAAACTTGGATACTTGTAATAATCCCCATTCTTTTTATTTATGGGTAGCACAATCAAGTTCTTCGCATTGGGATACACGATATTGATGCTTTAGATTTGCAAGAAAAGCTTTTTTTTCCACCATTTTCCTTATAATTAATGTTTACCTAAGAAATTAGACAAACTTGGATACTCGTAATAATCTCTATTCTTTTTGTTATGGGCACTACAATCTTGTTCACCTAATTGGGACACACGATATTAATGTTTTGTATTTGCAAGAAAACATTTTCTTTCCATCATTTTCCTTATAGTCAATGTTCATCCATGAAATGATACAAACTTGGATACTCATAATAATGTCCATTTTTTTTGTTATTGGCACTACAATCATCTTTTCTATATTAGGATACACTCTTTCCACCATTTTTCTTATAGTTAATGTTTATCCGTGAAATGAGACAACTTGGATACACATAATAATCTCCATTCATTTTCTTATTGGTCCTACAATCATGTTCCCTACATTGGCATACACGATATTGATGCTTTGCATTTGCAAGCAAAACTTTTCTTTGCACCATTTTCCTTATAATCAAAGTTCATTTATGAAATGAGACAAACTTGGATACTTGTGATAATCTACTTTTTTTTTGTTATAGGCACTACAATCTTGTTCTCCTTACGGGAAACACGATATTGATGCTTTAGATTTTTTGGAAAAGCTTTTCTTTCTACTATTTTCCTTATAATCAAAGTTCATTCATGAAATGAGACAAACTTGAATACTCGTAATAATCTCTATTATTATTGTTATGGGCACTAGAATCATGTTCTCCACATTATGACACATGATCTTGATGCTTTGGATTTAGAAGAAAAGCTTTTCCTTTCAACATTTTTCTTAGAACCGAAGTTCATCCTAAAATGACATAAACTTAGATACTTATAATAATCTCCATTCTTTTTGTTATGTGTGCTACAACGTGCTCTCCTCATTGGGATTCACG
This sequence comes from Adansonia gregorii, assembly GCA_038382025.1. NCBI lineage: Eukaryota > Viridiplantae > Streptophyta > Magnoliopsida > Malvales > Malvaceae > Adansonia > Adansonia gregorii. The sequence continues at coordinate 26,545 of JBBYHO010374508.1, forward strand.
ATCTTGATGCTTTGGATTTGCATGAAAAATTTTTCTTTTAACCATTTTCTTTTTAATAAATGTTCATTTGTGAAATGAGACAATCTTTAATCCTTATCATAATCTCCACTCTTTTTGTTATTAGCACTACAATCATGTTATCCATATTGGGATACACTATTTCCACTATTTTCTTTATAATTAATGTTCATTCGTGAAATAAGACAAACATGGAGACTCATAATAATCTCTATTCTTTTTGTTATTGTAACTATAATCGTGTTCTCCACATTGTGATGCACGATCTTGATGCTTTAGATTTACAAGAAAAGCTTTTATTTCTGCTATTTTCCCTGTAATCAAAGTTAATTCATGAAATGAGACAAACTTGGATACTCATAAAAATCTCTATTCTTTTTGTTATAGGCACTACAATCACGTTGTCGACATTAGGATACATGATATTTATGCTAATTGCAAGAAAAAAAACTTTTTTCCATAATTTTCCTTGTAATCAAAATTCATCCGTGAAATGGCACAAACTTGGATACTCATAATAATCTTCATTCTTTATGTTAGGGGCATAACTATCATGTTTTCCTTATTGGGATACATGATATTATTGCTTTGGATTTGCAAGAAAAGCTTTTTTTTCTACCATTTTCCTTATAATCAAAGTTCATCTGTGAAATGAGACAAACTTGGATACCTGTAATAATCTTTACTCTTTTTTTATGAGCACTGTAATCATTTTTTACTCCTTGGGATACATGATATTGATGCTTTTGATTTGCAAGAAAAGCTTTTCTTTCCACTATTTTCCTTATAAATCAAGTTTATCCGTGAAATGAGACAAACTTTGGTGCTCGTAATAATCTCCATTCTTTTTGTTATTGGCACTACAATCATGTTCTCCACATTGTGATACACGATGTTGATGCTTTGGATTTGTAAGAAAAGCTTTTCTTTCCATAATTTTCCTTATAATCAAAGTTCATCTGTGAAATGAAACAAACTTGGATACTTGTAATAATCTCCATTCTTTTTGTCATGGGCACTACAATTATGTTCTCCTTATTGGGGTGCACGGTATTGATGCTTTAGATTTGCAAGAAAAGCTTTTCTTTCTACTATTTTCCTTATAATCAAAGTTCATCCATGAAATGAGATAAACTAGGATACTCGTTATAATCTCCATTCTTTTTGTTATTGGCTCTACAATCATGTACCCCACATTGGGATACACGATATTGATGCTTTGGATTTGCAAGAAAAGTTTTTCTTTCCACCATTTTCCTTGTAACTAATTTTCATCCGTGAAATGAGAGAAACTTGGATACTTATAATAATCTTCATTTTTTTGTTATTGGCACTACAAACATGTTCTCCATATTGTGATACATGATCTTGACACTTTGGATTTTCAGAAAAAGCTTTTCTTTCCCCCATTTTCCTAAAAATCAAAGTTCATCGGTGAAATGAGATAGACTTGGATACTCATAATAATCTCCATTCTTTTTGTTATGGGTGCTATAATCATGTTCTCCTTATTTGGATACACGAAATTGATGCTTTGGATTTGCAAGAAAAGATTATTTTTCCACCATTTTCCTTATAATCAAAGTTCATTCACAAAAAGAAACAGTCTTGGATACTCATCATAATCTCTATTCTTTTTGTTATTTACACGACAATCATGTTCTCCATATTAAGATACACTTTTCCACCATTTTTCTTATAATTAATGTTCATCCGCGAAAGAAAACAAACTTTGATACTCGTAATAATCTTCATTCTTTTTTTTATAGGCGTTATAATTATCATTCTTCTTTTTATTGGTGCTATAATCATGTTCTCCATATTGTGATACACAATCTTAATGTTTTGGATTAGCAAGAAAAGCTTTTCTTTTCACCATTTTCCTTATAATTAATGTTCATCTGTGAAATGGGACAAACTTGGATACCTATAATAATCTTTATTCTTTTTGTTGTGGGCACGATAATCATGTTCTCTGTATTATGGTACACAATTTTGATGGTTTGAATTTGCGAGAAAAGCTTTTCTTTCCACCATTTTTCTTATAATTAATGTTCATCCGTGTAATGAGACAAACTTGGATACTCATAATAATCTCCATTCTTTTTTTTATGGGCACTACAATCATGTTCTTCTTATTGGGATCCACGATATTGATGCTATGGATTTACAAGAAAAGCTTTTTTTCCACCATTTTCCTTCTAATCAAAATTCATCAGTGAAAAGAGGTAAACTTGGATACTCATAATAATCTCCATTCTTTTTGTTATGGGCACTACAATCATTTTCTCCTCATTACGATGCACAATATTGATGCTTTGGATTTGCATGAAAAGATTTTCTTTCCATCATTTTCCTTATAATCAAAGTTTATCTGTGAAATGAGACAAAGATGGATAATCATAATAATCCCCATTCTTTTTGTTATTAGCACTACAATCATGTTCTCCACATTTGGATACGCTCGTGAAATAAGACAAACTTGGATCTCGTCGTAATCTCCATTCTTTTTTGTTATTGGCACTACAATCATGTTCTCTACATTATGATACACGATCCTGATGCTTTGGATTTGCAAGAAAAGCTTTTTTTTCCACCATTTTGCTTATAATTAAAGTTCATCCATGAAATGAGATAGACTTTGATACTCGTAATAATCGCCATTCTTTTTGTTATGGGCACTACAATCATGTTCTCCTCATCCGGGTTACAAGATATTGATGTTTTGGATTTGCAAGAAAAGCTTTTCTTTCTAGCATTTTCCTTATAATCGAAGTTCATCCGTGAAATGAGATAAACTTGGATACTTATAATAATCTCCATTCTTTTTATTGTTGGCATTATAATCATGTTCTGCACATTGTGATGCATGATCTTGATGCTTTGGATTTGCAAGAAAAGCTTTCCTTTCCATGATTTTCCTTATAATCAAAGTTCATCCATGAAATGAAACAAACTTGGATACTCATAATTGTCTCCATTCTTTTTGCTTTGGGCACTACAATCATGTTCTCTTCTTTGGGATACATGATATTGGTGCTTTGGATTTGCAAGAAAAGTTTTTCTTTCCATCATTTTCCTTATAATCAAAGTTCATTTGTGAAATAGGGTAATCTTGAATACTCGTAATAATTTTTATTCTTTTTGTTATTGGCACTACAATCATGTTCTACACATTGGGATACACTAGTTCCACCATTTTCCTTATAATTAATATTCATCCATGAAAAGAGATAAACTTGGATGCTTATAATAGTCTCTATTCTTTTTGTTGTTGGCACTGCAATCATGTTCTCCACATTGTGATACATGATCTTGATACTTCGAACTTGCAAGAAAAGCATTTTTTCCACTATTTTCCTTATAATTAATGTTTATCCATGTTTCCTTATAATTAATGTTTATCCATGGAATTAGAAAAACTTGGATACTGGTAATAATCTCCATTGTTTTTTTATAGGTAATACAATCATATTCTCCTTTTTGAGATACACGATATTGACGCTATGAATTTGCAAGAAAAGCTTTGCTTCCCACCATTTTCCTTATAATCAAAGTTCATCTGTGAAATGAGGCAAACTTGGATTCTCATAATAATCTCTATTCTTTTTGTTATGGGCACCATAATCATGTTCTCCTCATTGGGATACATGATATTGATGCTTTGGATTTGCAAGAAAAGCTTTTCTTTTCATCTTTTTCCTTATAACCAAAGTTATCCATGAATGAGACAAACTTGGATACTCGTAATAACCTTCATTCTTTTTGTTATTAGCACTACAATCATGTTTTCTACATTGGGATACATAATCGTGATGCTTTGGATTTGCAAGAAAAGCTCTTCTTTCCACCATTTTCCTTATAATCAAAGTTTATTTTTGAAATGAGACAAACTTAGATTCTCGTAATAATCTCCATTCTTTCTATTATTAGCACTACAATCATGTTCTCCGTATTCAGATAAACTCACTCTACCATTTTCCTTATAATTAATGTTCATCGATGAAATGATATAAACTTAAATACTCGTAATAATCTCTATTCTTTTTGTTATTGGCACTACAATCATGTTCTCCACATTGTGATACATGATCTTGATGCTTTGGATTTGTAAAAAAATTACATGAATTCGTGTTTATCCTAATTGATAGATGAACTTTGATTCTAAAAAATGGTGGGAAGAGAAGTTTTTCCTTTGAAACCAAAGCATCGATGTCATTTATCCCAATGAGAAGCTTGGGTTTACATTGCCAATCATGAAAAGAAAAGAGATTATTGCATGAATTTGCATTTATTCCAATTGATAGACAAACTTTAATTGCAAAAAATGGTGGGAATAGAAGATTTTCTAAAGAAACCAAAGCATCAACTTATTTATCCGATTGAGGAGAATGAGTTTATGGTTCCATTCATGAAAAGAAAGGTGATTATTATGTGAGTATGTGTTTGTCCCAAGTGACAAAAAAATTTTGATTGTAAAAAGTGGTGGGAAGAGAAATTTTTCTTATGAAACCAAAGCATCAATGTCATTAATCCAAATGTTGAGAATGTGTTTATGGTGCCAATCATGAAAAAAAAGAAAGATTATTATGTGAATCCGTATTTACCCAATTGACAGGCAAACTTTGATTCCAAAAATTGATGGGAAGAAAAGATTTTCTTATGAAACCAAAGTAGCAATTCATTTATCCCATTAAGGAGAAGGAGTTTATGGTGCCTAATAATGAAAAGAAAAGAGATTATTATGTGAAACTGTGTTTATCCCAATTGACAAATGAACTTTAAATTATAAACAACGGTGCAAAGAAAAGCTTTTTTTATGAAACTAAAGAATGAATATCATTAATCCCAATGAGTAGAATGAGCTTATGCTGCCTAATCATGAAAAAAAATAAGATTATTATGTGAATCCATGTTTGTCCTAATTGATAGACGAATGTTGATTCTAAAAAATGGTTGGAAGAAAAGCTTTTCTTAGAAAACCAAAGCATTATTGCCATTTATCCTACTAAGGAGAATGAATTATGGTGGCCAATCATAAAAGGAAATGAGATTATTTCAAGAATCCATATTTATTCCAATTGATAGATGAACTATTAATCTAAAAATTATTGGGCAGGGATTTTTTCTTATGAAACCAAAGTATCAATTCATTTATCCCATTAAAGAGAATGAGATTATGGTGCACAATCATGAAGAGAATGGAGATTATTATGTGAATTTGTTTTATCTTAACTCACACACAAACTTTGATTCTAAAAAATGTTGAGAAGAAAAGATTTTCTTATGAAACCAAAGCATTAATGTTATTTATCTCTCTGGGGAGAATAAGTTTTTGTTCCCAACCTTGAAAAGAAAGGAGATTATTATGAGAATCCACATTTGTCCCATTGTGAGCCAAAGGAAAACGGTGGAAAGAGAAGCTTTTTGTATGAAACCAAAGCATCATTGTCAATTATTCCAATGAGTATAATGAGTTTACAATGCTTAATCATGAAAAAAAAGGAGATTATTTTAAGAATCCTTGTTTTCCCTAATTGACGAACAAACATTATTTCTATAGAAAATGGTTGGAAGAAAAACTTTTCTTATAAAACAAAAGCATCAATGTCAATTATCCCAATATGGAAAATAAGTTTGTGGTGCCTAATCAAGAAAAGAAACGAGATTTTTTTTGGAATCCATGTTTATCCCAATTGACTAACAAACTTTGATTCTAAAAAATGGTGGGAAGAGAAGTCTTTCTTATGAAACCAAAGCACCAATATCATTTATCCTAATGAGGATAATGTATTTGTGGTGCCTAATCACAGAAAGAATGGAGATTATTATGGGAATCCACGTTTGTCCCATTGTCAGGCAAACTTTAATTCTAAGGAAAATTATGAAAGAGAATGTTTTTGTATGAAACCAAAGCATTAATGTCATTTACCCCAATGTGTATAATGAGTTTACAATGCCTAATCATGAAAAGAAAGGAGATTATTATGGAACCCATGTTTCCCCCAATTGACGAATAAAATTTAATTCTGTAAAAAATGGTGGAAGAAAAAGCTTTGCTTATGAAACTAAAGATCAATGCATTTATCCCAATAAGGAGAATGAGTTTATGGTTCCCAATGATGAAAAAAATGAGATTATTAACTAAATCCGTGTTTATCGTAATTGATAAATGCACTTTGATACTAAAATATGATGGGAAGAGAAGCTTGCTTATGAAACTAAAGCATTAATGTCATTTATCCTAAAAAGAAAAATGTGTTCATGGTACCCAATCATGAAATGATAGGAGATTATTATGTGAATCCATGTTTATCCTAATGACAAACGAACTTTGATTCTAAAAAAAGGTGGGAGGAGAAGTTTTTCCTATGAAAGCAAAGCATCGATGTCATTTATCACAATAAGGAGATTATGTTTATGGTGCCAATCACAACAAAAAAGGAGATTATTATGTGAATTTGCTTATCTAATGGATAGACAAACTTTGATTCCAAAAAATGGTGGGAAGAGAAGATTTTTTTAAGAAACTAAAGCATTAACTCATTTATCTCATTAAAGAGAATGAGTTTATGGTTCCTAATTATGAAAAGAAAGGACATTATTATATGTATACCTATTTGTCCTAATTGATAGTCAAATTTTTATTATAAAAAATAAGGGGAAAAGAAGTTTTTCTTACGAAACCAATGCATCAACTTCATTTATCCCAATCATGGTGCCCAATCATTAAAAAAAAGATTATTTTGTGAATCCACATTTATCTTAACTGATAGCCAAACTTTGATTCCAAAAATTAGTGGGAAGTGAAGTTTTTCCTATGAAACCAAAGAATCAATTCATTTATCCTATTAAGGGGAATGAGTTTATGGCACCCAATAATGAAAAGAAAAGAGATTATTATGTGAAACCATGTTTGCCCCAATTGAAATATAAACTTTAATTCTAAACAATGGTGGAAAGAGTAGCTCTTTCGATGAAACCAGAGCACCAATATCATTAATCCAATGAGTAGAACAAGCTTTTGTTGCACAATCATGAAAAAAAAAGATTTTTATATGAATCCGTGTCTATCCTAATTGATAAATGAACTTTGATTCTAAAAAATGGTTGGAAGAAAAGCTTTTCTTAAGAAACCAAAGCATCAATGCCATTTATCTAAACAAGGATAATGAGTTTATGGTGCCTAATCATGAAAAAAAAAGGAGATTATTATGAGAATGCTTGCTTTCCCTAATTGATAGACAAACATTGATTCTTCAAAAAAATGGTAGAAGGAAAAGCTTTGCCTATGAAACTAAAGCTTCAATTTATTTATCCCAACGAGGAGAATGAGTTTATGGTTCCTAATCATGAAAAGAAATGAGATTATTACCTGAATCCATTTTTATCCTAATTGACAAATGAACTTTGATTCCAAAAAATGGTGGGAAGAGAAGTTTTTCTTAAAAAACCAAAGCATCAACTCATTTATCCAATTGGGGAGAATGTACTTATAGTTCCTAATCATAAAAGAAAGGAGATTATTATGTGAATCTGTGATTATCCCCATTGATAGATAAGCTTTAATTCTAAAATATGGTTAGAAGAAAAGTTTTTCTTATGGAACCAAAGCTTCAATGTCATTTATCCCAATAAGGAGATTGTGTTTATGGTGCCCATCATGAAAAGAAAAGAGACTATTTCGTGAATCTACGATTATCTCAATTGATAAACAAACTTTGATTCCAAGAATGGTAGGAAGAAAAGTTTTTCTTTTGAAACCAAAACATCAATTCGTTTATTTCATTGATGAAAATAAGTTTATGGCACCTAATCATGAGAAGAAAAGAAAGTATTATGTGAATCCATCTTTATCACAACTGAAAAATGAACTTTAATTATAAACAATGGTGGAAAGAAAAGCTTTTTTTATGAAACCAAAGCATCAATATCATTTATTCTAATGAGTAGAATGAGCTTATGATGCCCAATCATGAAAAAGAAATGAGATTATTTTGAGAATCCATTTTTATCTCGATTGACAAATGAACTTTAATTCTAAAAAATGGTGGGAAAAAAGTTTTTTCTTATGAAATCGAAGCATCAATGTCATTTACCCTAATGAGGCAAATGTGTTTGTGGTGGGCAATCACAAAAAGAAAGGGGATTATTATGAGAGTACAAGTTTGTCACATTGTTAGACAAACTTTAATTTTAAGGAAAATTATGGAAAAAGAAACTTTTCGTATAAAACCAAAGCATCAATGTTATTTATCCCAATCAGTACAATGAGTTTATAGTGCCCAATCATGGAAAGAATGGAGATTATTATGAGAATCCTAGTTTTCCCTAATTGAGGGATAAGCTTTGATTCTGCAAAAAATAGTGGAAGAAAATGCTTTGCTTTTGAAATGAAAGCATCAATTCATTTATCCCAACGAGAAGAATGAGTTTATGGTTCCCCATTATGAAAAGAAAAGAGATTATCACTTGAATCCATGTTTGTCCTAATTGAGAAATAGGCTTTGATACTAAAAAATGGTGGGAAGAAAAGTTTTCCTATGAAACTAAAGCATTGATGTTATTTATCCTAATGAAAAAAATGTGTTTATGGGGCCCAATCATGAAAAAAAATGAGATTATTGAGTTAATCTATGTTTATCTTAATTTACAGACAAATTTTGTTTCTAAAAAATAGTGGGAAGAGAAGTTTTTCCTAGGAAACCGAAACATCGATGTGATTTATCCCAATGAGGAGATTGTGTTTATGGTGCCTAATCACCAAAAAAAAGGAGATTACTATGTGAATCCGCGTTTATCCTAATTGACGAACAAACCTTGATTCCAAAAAATGGTGAGAAAATAAAATTTTCTTGAAAAACCAAAGCATGAACTCATTTATCCTATTACGGAGAATGAGTTTATGGTTCCCGATCATGAAAAAAAGGAGATTATTATGTGAATCTGTGTTTATCACAAGTGATATATGAACTTTGATTCTAAAAACTAGCAGGAATAGAAGCTTTTCTTAGGAAACCAAAGCATCAAGTCATTTAACTAAATGAGGAGAATGTGTTTATGGTGCCCAATCATGAAAAAATAAGATTATTATGTGAATATGCTTTTATCCCAACTAACAGACAAACTTAGATTCCAAAAATTGGTGGGAAGAAAAGTTTTTCTTATTAAACCAAAGCTCCAATGTCCTTTATCCTAATGAGGAGAATATGTTCATGGTGCCTAATAATGAAAAGCAAGGAGATTATTATGAGAATCCAAGTTTGTCCCATTGTCAGGCTAACTTTAATTCTAAGAAAAATTATAGAACGAGAAGCTTTTCATATAAAACCAAAGCATCAATGTCATTTACCCTAATGAGTATAATAAGTTTACAATGCCCAATCATGAAAAGAAAGAAGATTATTATGAGAATCTTTGCTTTACCTAATTAACAGACAAACTTCAATTCTATGAAAAACGGTGGAAGGAAAAGCTTTGCTTACAAAACCAAACCATCAGTGCATTTATCCTAATGACGAGAATGAGTTTATTATTCCCAACCATGAAAAGAACGGAGAGTATTACCTAAAACTGTGTTTATCCTAATTGATAAATGAACTTTGATACTAAAAAATTATGGGAAGAGAAGTTTTCTTATAAAACTAAAGCACCAAAGTCATTTATCTTAAAGAGAAGAATGTGTTTATGGTGCCCAATCATGAAATGATTTGAGATATTACTTGAATCCATGTTTATCTTAATTGACAGATGAACTTTGATTCTAAAAAATGGTGGAAAGAGAAGTTTTTCCTATAAAACTAAAGCATCGATATCATTTATTCTAAAGAAAATATTCTGTTTATGATGCCAATCACGAAACGAAAGGAGATTATTATGTGAATTTGCATTTATCCTAATGGATAGACAAACTTTGATTCCAAAAAATGGTGGGAAGAGAAGATTTTCTAAAGAAACTAAAGCATTAACTCATTTATCTCATTGAGGAGAATGAGTTTAAGGTCCCCAATTATGAAAAGAAAAGACATTATTATATGAATACGTGTTTGTCCTAATTGACAGACAAATTTTGATTGTAAAAAATAAGGGAAAGAAAATTTTTTCTTACGAAACCAATGCATCAATGTCACTTATCCAAATGATGAGAATGTATTTATGGTGCCTAATCATGAAAAAAAGAGAGATTATTATATGAATTCACATTTATCCCAACTGACAAACAAACTTTGATTCAAGAAATTGGTGGGAAGATAAGTTTTTCTTGTAAAACCAAAGCATCAATTTATTTATCCTATTAAGGGGAATGAGTTTATGGTGCCCAATAATGAAAAGAAATGAGATTATTATATGAAACCATGTTTGTCCTAATTGATAGATGAACTTTAATTCTAATCAATCGTGGAAAAAAAAGCTCTTTTTACTAACCCAAGCATCAATATCATTAATCCTAATAAGTAAAACAAGCTTATGTTGCCCAAACATGAAAAAAAAGAAATATTTTTATGTAAATCCGTGTTTGTCCTAATTGATAGACGAACTTTGTTTCTAAAAAATAGTTGGAAGAAAAGCTTTTCTTAAGAAACCAAAGCATCAATGCCATTTATGCCAACAAGAATAATGAGTTTATGGTGCCTAATCATGAAAAGAAAAGAAATTATTATGAGAATCCTTGTTTACCCCAATTGACAGATAAATATTGATTCCACAAAAAATGGTGGAAAGAAAAGCTTTGCTTATGTAACCAAAGCATCAATCTATTTATCTCAATGAGGAGAATCAGTTTATGGTTCCTAATCATGAAAAGAAAGGAGATTATCCTGAATCTGTGTTTATCCCAATTGACAAATCAACTTTGATTCCAAAAAATGGTCGAAAGAGAAGTTTTTCTTAAAAAACCATAGCATCAACTCATTTATCCCATTAAGGAGAATGTGTTTATGGTTCCTATCATGAAAAGCAAGGAAATTTTTATGTGAATCCATGATTGTCCCAATTGATGAATGAACTTTAATTCTAAATATGGTTGGAAGAGAAGTTTTTCTTATGAAACCAAAGCATCAATGTTATGTAGCCTAATGAGGAGATTGTGTTTATGGTGCCCAATCATGAAAAGAACATAGACTATTATATGAATCCGTGATTATCCTAATTGGCAGACAAACTTTGATACCAAAAAATGGTAGGAAGCAAAGTTTGAAACCAAAGCATCAATTCATTTATCCCATTAGGGAAAATGAGTTTATGGCACCCAATCATGAAAAAAAAAGAGATTGTTATATGAATCTGTGTTTGTCCCAATTGAGAAATGAACTTTAATTCTAAATAGTGATGGAAAGAGAAGTTTATTTATGAAACCAAAGCATCAACATCATTTATTCTAATGAGTAAAACGAGCCTAAGATGCCCAATCATGAAAAAAATAAAGATTATTTTGAGAATCCATTTTTAACTTGATTGACAAATGATCTTTAATTCTTAAAAATGGTAGGAAGAGAAGTTTTCCTTATGAAATTGAAGCATCAATGTTATTTATCCTAATAAGGCAAATGTGTTTATGGTAGGTAATCATAAAAAAAAGAGATTATTATGATAGTCCAAGTTTATTATATTGTCAGACAAACTTTAATTCTAAGGAAAATTGTGGAAAGAAAAGCTTTTTGTATGAAACCAAAGCATCAATGTCATTTATCCTGATGAGTTTAATGAGTTTACAATGCCCAATCATGAAAAGAAAGGAGATTATTATGGGAATCCTTGTTTTCCCCAATTGACAGATAAACTTTGATAATGTGAAAATTAGTGGAAAAAAGTTTGCTTTGAAACAAAAGCCTTAATTCATTTATCCTAATGAGAAGAATGAGTTTATGGTTCCTAATGATGAAAACAAAGGAGATTATTACCTGAATACATATTTATCCTAATTGACAAACAAACTTTGATACAAAAAATGGTGGAAAGAGAAGTTTTTTTTATGAAACTAAAGCATTAATGCCATTTATCCCAATGAGGAGATTGTGTTTATAGTGCTCACTCATAAAAAGAAAGGAGATTACAATGTGAATCCGCGTTTATCCTAGTTGGCAAACAAACCTTGATTCAAAAAAATTATGAGAAAAGAAGATTTTCTTAAGAAACCAAAATATGAACTCATTTATCCCATTGAGGAGAATGAGTTTATGGTTCCCAATCATGAAAAGAAAGAAAATTATTATGTCAATCCGTGTTTGTCACAATTGACAGATGAACTTTGATTCTAAAAAAAGGTAGAATAGAAGCTTTTTTTATGAACCAAAGTATCAATGTCATTTATCCAAAAAAGGAGAATGTGTTTATGGTGCCCAATCACAAAAAGAGAGAGATTATTACGTGAATCTGCACTTATTCGAACTGACAGACAAACTTAGATTCCAAAAATTGGTGGAAAAAGAAGTTTTTCTTATAAACCAAAGCATCAATTCATTTATTCTAATAAGAAAAATAGTTTATGGTGCCCAATAAGGACCAGAACAAAGATTATTATGTGAAATCGTTTTTGTCCCAATTCATAAATGAACTTTAATTTTAAACAATGGTGGAAAAAAGAAGCTTTTTTTATGAAACCAAGGCATCAACACTATTTATCCCAATAAGTAGAACGTGATTATGTTTTCCAATCATGAAAAAAAAAGAAAATTATTATGTGAATCCTATTTGCCCTAATTCATGGACGAACTTTGATTCCAAAAAATGGTTGGAAGAAAAGCTTTTCCTAGGAAACTAAAGCATTACTGTCATTTATCCCATGAGGAAAATAAGTTTATAGTGCCTAATCAAGAGGGAATGAGATTATTTCAAGAATCCATATTTATCTCAATTGACAGATGAATTTTGATTCTAAAAAAAGTGGGAAAGGATATATTTCTTACAAGACCAAGGCATCAATTCATTTATCCCATTGAGGAGAATGAGTTTATGGCTCCCAATCATGACAAGAAAAGAGATTTTACTTGAATCTGTTTTGTCTTCATTGACTTGCGAACTTTGATTCTTAAAAATAATGGGAAGAAAAGCTTTTATTATAAAACCAAAGCATCATTGTCATTTATCCCAATGAGGAGAATGAGTTTCTGCTTCCAACATTGACAAGAAAGGAAATTATTATGAGAAGCCATGTTTGTCCCTTTGTCAGCCAAACTTTACTTCTAAGGAAAATGGTGGAAGGAGAAACTTTTCATATGAAACCAAAGCATCAATGTCATTTATCCCAGTGAGTATAATGATTTTATAGTGCCTAATCATGAAAGGAAAAGAGATTATTATGAGAATCTTTGTTTTCCCTTATTGACAGACAAACATTGATTATGCAAAAAATGGTTGGAAGAAAAGCTTTTCTTAAGAAATCAAAGCCTCAATGTCATTTATCCCTATGAAGGGAATGAGTTTATGGCACCCAATCATGAAAAGAAGCAAGATTATTCTAAGAATCCATGTTTATCTCGATTGACTAATGAAATTTGATTCTAAAAAATGGTGGGAAGAGAAATTTTTCTTATGAAACTAAAGCTCTAATATCATTCATCCTATGAAGAAAATATGTTTATGGTGTCCAGTCATGAAAAGAATAGAGATTATTATAAGAGTCCATGTTTATCCCATTATCAGGCAAACTTTAATTCTAAGGAAAATTATGGAAAGAAAAGCTTTTTGTATAAAACCAAAGCATTAATGTCATTTATCCTAATGAGTATAATAAGTTTACAGTGCCCAATCATGGAAAGAAAAAAGATTATTATGAGAATCCCTATTTTCTCTAATTGATAGACAAACCTTAATTCTGGCAAAAAAGGCAACAAGAAAATCTTTCCTTATGAAACCAAAGTATCAATTCATTTATCCCAATGAGAAAAATGAGTTTGTGGCTCCCAATCATGAACATGAAGTAGATTAATACGTGAACATGTGTTTATCCTAATTGACAAACAAACTTTGATATTAAAAAATGGCAGGAAGAGAAGTTTTATTATAAAACTAACGTATCAATGTCATTTATCCTAATAAGAAGAATGTGTTTAAGGCACCCAATGATGAAAAAAAAGAGATTGTTACCTGAATTCATGTTTATCCCAATTGACAGATAAACTTTGATTCTAAAAAATGGTGGAAAGAAAAGTTTTTCTTATAAAACCAAAGCATCAATGTCATTTATCCTAGTGAGAAGAATATATTTATGGTGCCCATCATAAAAAAAAGGTAGATTATTACATGAATCCACATCCTAACCGACAGATAGACTTTGATTCCAAAAATTGGTGGGAAGAAAAGATTTTCTTGTAACACCAAAGCATCAATTCATTTATCCCTTTGAGGAGAATAAGTTTATGGTGCCCAATAATGAAAAGAAAGGAGATTATTTTTTGAAACCCTGTTTATCCTAATTGATAATGAACTTTAATTTCAAATAATGGTGGAAAGAGAAGGCTTTTTTATGAAACCAAAGCATCAGTATCATTTATCCTAATAAATAATAAGAGCTTATGTTGTCCAATCATTGAAAGAAGGGAGATTATTATGTGAATCTGTGTTTGTACTAATTCACGATGAACTTTGATTCTAAAAAATGGTTGGAAGAAAAGTTTTTCCTAAGAAACCAAAGCATCAATGTCATTTATCCCAATGAGGAGAATAAGTTTAGGGTACCCAATCATGAAAAGAAATGGATTATTTTGAGAATCCATATATATCCCAATTGATAGACGAACTTTGATTCTAAAAAAGGTGGGAAGGGATGTTTTTCTTATGAAAGCAAAGCATCAATTCATTTATCCTATTGAGGAGAATGAGTTTATGGCACCCAATCATAACAAGAAAGGAGATTTTATGTGAATCTATTTTATCTTAATTGACTGGTGAACTTTGATTCTAAAAAATGGTGGGAAGAAAAGCTTTTCTTATGAAACCAAAGCATCAATGCCATTTATCCCAATGAAGAGAAGGAATTTATGTTCCTAACCTTAAAAAAAAAGGAGATTATTATCAGAATCCATGTTTGTCCCTTTGTCAGCCAAACTTTACTTCTAAGGAAAATGGTGGAAAAAGAAGCTTTTCATATGAAACCAAAGCATGGACATCATTTATCCCAATGAGTATAATGAGTTTACAGTGCCTGATCATAAAAAGAAATAAGATTATTATAAGAATCCTTGTTTTCCCTAATTGACCGACAAACATTGATTCTATGAAAAATGGTTGGAAGAAAAGCTTTTCTTAGGAAATCAAAGCATCAATGTCATTTATCCCAATGAAGGGAATGAGTTTATGGCACCTAATCATGAAAAGAGATAAGATTATTTTAAGAATCCATGTTTATCTCGATTATCAAATGAAATTTGATTCTAAAAAAGGGGGGAAGAGAAATTTTTCTTATGAAACCAAAGCTTCAATGTCATTTATCCCATGAGGAGAATATGTTTGTGGTGCCCAATCATGAAAAGAAAGGAGATTATTTTGAGAATCAACATTTGTCCTATTGTCAGGCAAACTTAAGTTCTATGGAAAATTACGGAAAAAAGAAGCTTTTCATATAAAACCAAAGCATCAATGTCATTTATCCCAATGACTATAATAAGTTTACAATGCCCAATCATGGAAAGAAAGGAAATTATTATGAGAATCCTTGTTTTTCGTAATTGATAGACGAACTTTGATTCTGCGAAAAATGACAGAAAGAAAAGCTATGCTTATGAAACCAAGGCATCAATTCATTTATCCCAACAAGAAAAATGAGTTTGTGGTTCCCAGTCATGAAAAGAAAGTAGATTAATACCTAAATTCATGTTTCTCCCAATTAACAAATGAACTTTGATACTAAAAAATAGCGAAAAGAGAAGTTTTATTATGAAACTAGCACATCAACGTCATTTATCCCAATGAGATGAATGTGTTTATGATGCCTAATCATGAAAAAAAAGATTTTTACCCGAATCTGTGTTTATCCCAATTGCCAAATAAACTTTGATTCTAAAAAATGGTGGAAAGAGAAATTTTTCTTATCAAAACCAAAGCATCAATGTCATTTATCCTAATAAGAAGAATATACTTATGGTGCCCATCATGGAAAAAAGGTAGATCATTATCTAAATCCTCATTTATCCTAATTGACAGACAAACTTTGATTTTGAAAATTAGTGGGAAGAGAAGTTTTTCTTATAAAACCAAAGCATCAATTCATTTATCCAATTGAGGAGAATGAGTTTATGGCACCCAATATTGAAAAGAAAGGAGATAATTCGAAGAAATTGTGTTTGTCCTAATTGATAGATGAACTTTAATTCTAAATGATGGCAGAGAGAAAAGCTTTTTTTTATGAAACCAAAGCTTCAATATCATTTATCCCAATGAGTAGAAGGAGCTTGTGTTGCCCAATCATGAAAAGAAAGGAGATTATTATGTGAATCTGTGTTTGTCCTAATTCATGGATGAACTTTGATTCTAAAGAATGCTTTAAAGAAAAGCTTTTCTTAGGAAACCAAAGCATCAATGTCATTTATCCTAATAAGGACAGTGAGTTAACGGTGCCCAATCATGAAAAAAGAAGATTATTTAAAGAATGTATTTATCTCGATTAACAAATGAACTTTGATTCTAAAAAATGGTGGGAAGGGATGTTTTTCTTATGAAACTAAAGCATTAATTCATTTATCCAATTAAGGAGAATAAGTTTACAGCGTGTAATCATGAAAAGAAATGAGATTTTATGTGAATCTATTTTGTCTTAATTAATAAACAAACTTTGATTCTAAAAAATGGTGGGAAGATAAGTTTTTCTTAAGAAACCAAAGCATCAATTCATTTATCCCATTGAGGAGAATGTATTTATGGTTCCCAATCATTAAAAGAAAAAAGACTATTATGTGAATCCATGATTGTCCGATTTGATAGACAAACTTAATTCTAAAATATGGTTGGAAAATAAGTTTTTCTTATGAAACCAAAGCATCAATTCATTTATCCTATTGAGGAGAATAAGATTATGGCGCCCAATAATGAAAAGAAAGGAGATTATTATGAGAATCTATGTTTGTTGCATTATCAAACATACTTTAATTCTAAGGAATATTATGGAAAGAGACATTTTGCATATGAAACCAAAGCATTAATATCATTATCCTAACAAGTATAATGAGTTTACAGTGCCTAATCATGAAAAGAAAGGAGATTATTATGAGAATCCTTATTTTCACCAATTGACAAATAAACCTTAATTCTACAAAAAACGACAGAACGAAAAGCTTTGCTTATGAAACCAAAGCATCAATTTATTTATCCCAACAAGGAAAATGAGTTTATGGTTCCTAATCCTGAAAAAAAGTAGATTAATACCTGAATCCGTGTTTATCCTAATTGAAAAATGAACTTGAATAGTAAAAAATGGCGGGAAGAGAAGTTTTCTTATGAGACTGATGCATCAATGTCATTTATCCCATTGGGAAGAATGTGTTTATAGTGCCCAATCATGAAAAAAAAAGAGATTATTAACTGAATCTATTTTTATCCCCATTAACAGATAAACTTTGATTCTAAAAAATGGTAGGAAGAGAAGTTTTTCTTATGAAACCAAAGCATTAATGTCATTTATCCCAATGAGGAGAATGTGTTTATGGTGCCCATCATGAAAAAAAAAAGTAGATTATTCATGGATCCACGTCTATCTCAACTGATAGATAAACTTTGATTCCAAAAATTGGTAGGAAAAGAAGTTTTTCTTATGAAGCCAAAGCATCAATTCATTTATCCCATTAAGGAGAATGAGCTTATGGAGCCTAATAATGGAAAAAAAATTATTCTGTGAAATCATGTTTGTCCCAATTGATAGATGAACTTTAATCCCAAATAATGGTGGAAAGAAAAGCTTTTTTCATGAAACCAAAATATCAATATCATTTATCCCAATGAGTAGAAAGAGCTTATGTTGCCCTATCATGAAAAGAAAGGAGATTATTATGTGAATCTGTGTTTGTCCTAATTAACGGATGAACTTTGAGTCTAAAAAATGGTTGGAAAAAAATCATTTCTTAGGAAACTAAAGCTTTAATGTCATTTATCCCAATGAGAAAAATGAGCTTATGGTACCTAATCATGAAAAGAAAGCAGATTATTTCAAGGATCCATATTTATCCTCACGGAAAGGAAGGAGATTATTTCAAGGATCCATATTTATCTTCATTGATAGAGGAACTTTGATTCTAAAAAATGGTGGGAATGGATGTTTTTCTTAGGAAACCAAAGGATTAATTTATTTATCCCATTAAGGGGAATGGGTTTATGGTGCCCAATTATGGAAAGAAAGGAGATTTTATGTGAATCAGTTTTGTCTTAATTGATAGATGAACTTTAATTCTAAAAAATGGTGCAAAATTTCTTATGAAACCAAAACATCAATGCCATTTATCCGAATAACGAGAATGAGTTTTTGTTCCCAATCTTGAAAAGAAAAGAGATTGTTATGAAAATCCACATTCTTCCCTTTGTCTGCCAAACTTTACATCTGAGGAAAATGGTGGGAGAAAAAACTTTTTATATGAAACCAAAGCATCAATGTCATTTATCCTCATAAGTATAATGAGTTTACAATGTCCTATCATAAAAGGAAAAGAGATTATTATAAGAATCCTTGTTTTCTCTAATTGATGGATAAACATTGATTCTACAAAAAATATTGGAAGAAAAGCTTTTCTTAGGAAACCAAAGCATCAATGTTATTTATCCTAATAAGGAGAATGACTTTATAGAACCTAATGATGAAAAAAAATGAGATTATTTGGAGAATCCATGTTTATCCTAATTGACAAACAAAATTTGATTCTAAAAAATGGTGGGAAGAAAAGTGTTTCTTATGAAACCAAAGCATCAATGTCATTTATCTCAATGAGGAGAATGTGTTTGTCATGCCCAATCTTGAAAAGAAGGGAGATTATTATGAGAATCCATGTTTGTCCTACTGTCAAGCATACTTTAATTCTGAGGAAAATTATGGAAGGAGAAGCTTTTTATATGAAACCCAAGCATCAATATCATTTATCCCAATGCGTATAATGAGTTTACAATGCCTAATCATGAAAAGAAAAGAGATTTTTATATGAATTTGTGTTTGTCCCAATTAACAAACTTTGACCCTAAAAAATAGTGGGAAGAGAAGTATTTCTTATGAAACCAAAGCACGAATGTCATTTATCCTAATAAGGAGAATGTGTTTGTGGTACTCAATTAGGAAAAAAAAAGAGATTATTATTATAATCAATGTTTTTCCCATTGTCAAGCAAACTTTTATTCTACAAAAAATTATGGAAAGAGAAGCTTGTCATATGAATCCACAACATCAATATCATTTATCCCAATGAGTATAATGAGTTTAAAGTGCCAATCATGAAAAGAAATGAGATTATTATAAGAGTCCTCATTTTCCCCAACTAAGGGACAAACATATGATGGAAGGAAATGCTTTGCTTATGAAACCAAAGCATCAATTTATTTATCCCAACAAGGAGAATGAGTTTATGGTTCCCAATCATAAAAAGAAAAGAGATTATTACCTAAATCAGTGTTTATCCCAATTGACAAATGAACATTGACTCCAAACAATGGTGAAAAGAGAAGTTTTTCTTAAGAAACTAAAGCATCAACTCATTTATCCTATTGAGGAGAATGAGTTTATGGTTCCTAATCATGAAAAGATAGGAGATTATTATGTGAATTTGTGTTTGTCTAAATTGACAAACAAACTTTGATTCTAAAAAATGGCTGGAAAAGAAGTTTTTTCTTATGAAACCAAAGCATCAATGTCATTTATCCTAATATGAAAAATGTGTTTATGGTGCCCAATCATGAAAAGAGAAGAGATTATTACGTGAATATGCGATTATCATAATTGACAGACCAACTTTGATTCCAAAAATGGTAGGAATAGAAGTTTTTGTTATGAAAGCAAAGCATCAATTCATTTATCCCCTTAACTAGAATAAGTTTATGGTGCCCAATCATGAAAAGAAATGAGATTGTTATGTAAATCTGTGTTTATCTTAATTGATAGATGAACTTTAATTCTAAACAATGATAGGAAGAGAAGCTTTTTTTATGAAACCAAAGCATCAATATTATTTATTCTAATTAGTAGAATAAGCTTATAGTGCCCAATCATGAAAAGAGAAGAGATTATTACGTGAATCTGTGATTATCATAATTGATAGACCAACTTTGATTCAAAAAATGGTAGGAAGAGAAGTTTTTGTTATGAAAGCAAAGCATCAATTCATTTATCCCCTTGACTGGAATAAGTTTATGGTGCCCAATCATGAAAAGAAATAAGATTGTTATGTAAATCTGTGTTTATCTTAATTGACAGATGAACTTTAGTTCTAAATAGTGGTGGGAAGAAAAGCTTTTTTATGAAACCAAAGCATCAATATCATTTATTCGAATTAGTAAAATAAGCTTATAGTGCCCAATCATGAAAAGAAATGAGATTATTTTAAGAATCCATTTTTATATCGATTGACAAACAAACTTTAGTTCCAAAAAATGGTGAGAAAAGAAGTTTTTCTTATGAAACCGAAGTATCAATGTCATTTATCCCAATGAAGAGAATATGTTTGTGGCGCCCAATCATGAGAAGAAAAGAGATTATTATGAGAGTCTATGTTTGTCCCATTGTCAAACAAAGTTTAATTCTAAGCAAAATTATGGAAAGAGAAGCTTTTCGTATGAAACCAAAGCATCAATGTCATTTATCCCAGTGAGTATAAAGAGTTTATAGTGTCAAATCATGAAAAGAAAAAAGATTATATGTAAATCTATTTTGTCTTAACTGACAAACGAACATTGACTCTAAAAAATGGTGGGAAGAAATTTTTCTTATTAAACCAAAGCATCAATGTGATTTATCCCGATGAGGAGAACGAGTTTTTGTTTCCCACCTTGAAATGAAAGGAGATTATTATGGGAATCTACATTTTTCCCTTTGTCAGCCAAACTTTACTTCTAAGGACAATGGTGGAAAGTGAAGCTTTTCATATGAAACCAAAGCATCAATGTTATTTATCCCAATGAGTACAATGTATTTACAGTGCCCAATCAAGAAAAGAAAGGAGATTATTAAGAGAATCCTCGTTTTCCATAATTGATGGATGAACATTGATTCCACAAAAAATGGCAGAAGGAAAAGCTTTACTTATAAAACCAAAGCATCAATTTATTTATCCCAATAAGTAGAATGGGTTTATGGTTCCCAATAATGAAAAGAAAAGAGATTATTATTTAAATCCGTGTTTATCCCAAATGACAAATGAACTTTGATTCCAAAAAATGGTGGAAAGAGAAGTTTTTCTTAAGAAACCAAAGCATCAACTCGTTTATCCCATTGAGGAGAATGAGTTTATGGTTCCTAATATGAAAACATAGGAGATTATTAGGTTAATCAGTGTTTGTCCGAATTGACAAATGAACTTTGATTCTAAAAAATGAAGGAAAAAAAATTTTTCTTATGAAACCAAAGCATCAATGTGATTTATCCTAATGTGGAGAATGTGTTTATGATGCCTAATCATGAAAAGAAAAAAGATTATTACATGAAGTTGTGATTATCCCAATTGACAGACCAACTTTGATTCCAAAAAATGGTAGGAAGAGAAGTTTTTGTTATGAAAGCAAAGCATCAATTCATTTATCTCATTGAGGAGAATGAGTTTATGGCACCTGATCATGAAAAGAAAAGAGATTGCTATGTGAATCCGTGTTTGCCTTATTGACAAATGAACTTTAATTCTAAACAATAGTGGAAAGAAAAGCTTTTTCTATGAAACCAAAGTATCAAAATCATTTATTCTAATGAGTGGAACAAGCTTATAGTGCCCAATCATGAAAAGAAATGAGATTATTTTAAGAATCCATTTTTATCCTGATTGGTAAACAAATTTGAATTCCAAAAAATGATAAAAGAGATGTTTTTCTTATGAAACCGAAGTATCAATGTCATTTATCCCCATGAGGAGAATGTGTTTGTGGTACACATCACGAAAAGAAAAGAGATTATTATGAGAGTCCATGTTTGTCCAATTGTCAAACAAACTTTAATTCTAAGCAAAATTATGGAAAGAGAAACTTTTTGTAGAAAACCAAAGCGTCAATACCATTTATCCCAATGAGTATAATGAGTTTACAGTGCCCAATCATGAAAAGAAAAGAGATTATATGTGAATCTGCTTTGTCTTAACTGACAGACAAACATTGATTCTAAAAAATGGTAGGAAAAAAGTTTTTCTTATGAAACCCAAGCATCAATGTGATTTATCCCAATGAGAAGAATGCATTTTTGTTCCCCACCATGAAAAGAAAGAAGATTATTATAAGAATCCATGTTTTTCCCTTTATCAGCCAAACTTTACTTTTAAGGATAATGATGGAAAGAGAAGCTTTTCATATGAAACGAAACCATCAATATCATTTATCCCAATGAGTATATTGTATTTATAGTGCCCAATCATGAAAATAAAGGAGATTATTAAGAGATCCTTATTTTTCGCAATTGATAGACAAACATTGATCCACGAAATATAATGGAAGGAAAAGCTTTGCTTGCGAAACCAAAGCATCAATTTATTTATCCAAATAAGGAGAATAGGTTTATGGTTCCCAATAATGAAAAGAAAGGAGATTATTACCTGAATTGGTGTTTATCCTAATTGACAAACAAACTTTGATTCCAAAAAATGATGGAAAGAGAAGTTTTTCTTAAAAAACTAAAGCATTAACTCATTTATCTCATTGTAAAGAATGAGTTTATGGTTCTTAATCATGAAAAGATAGGATATTATTATGTGAATCCATTTTTGTCCCAATTGAGAAATGAACTTTAGTTCTAAAAAATGGTAGAAAAGAAGTTTTTTTGTGAAACCAAAGCATCAATTTCATTTATCCCAATATGAAGAATGCGTTTATGATGCCCAATCATGAAAAGAGAAGAGATTATTATGTGAATCTGTGATTATCCCAATTGGTAGACCAACTTTGATTCCAAAAACATGTTAGGAAGAGAAGTTTTTGTTATGAAAGCAAAGCACTAATTCATTTATCCCATTAAGAAGAATGAGTTTATGGCGCCCGATCATGAAAAAAAAGAGATTGTTATGTGAATCTGTGTTTGCCTCAATTGACAGATGAATTTTAATTCTAAACAATGGTGGAAAAAGAAGCTTTTTCTATGAACCAAAGAATTAATATCATTATTGTAATAAGTAGAACAAGCTTATAGTTCCCAATCATGAAAACAAATAAGATTATTTTGAGAATCCATTTTTATCCAGATTGACAAACAAACTTTAATTCTAAAAAATGATGGGAAGAGACATTTTTCTTACAAAACTAAAGTATCAATATCATTTATCCCAATGAGGAGAATGTGTTTATGGTGCCCAATCATGGAAAGAAAAGAGATTATTATAAGAGTCCATGTTTGTCCTATCATTAGACAAACTTTAATTCTAAGCAAAATTATGGAAAGAGAAGTTTTTATATGAAACCAAAGCATCAATGCCATTTATCCTAATGGGTATAATGAGTTTATAGTGCCTAATCATGAAAAAAAAAGATTGTATATGAATCTATTTTAGCTTAACTGATAGATGAACACTGATTCTAAAAAATGGTAGAAAATAAATCTTTTCTTATGAAACCAAAGCATCAATGTGATTTATCCCGATGAAGAGAATGAGTTTTTATTCCCTACCTTGAAATGAAAGGAGATTATTATGGGAATCTACATTTTTCCCTTTGTCAGCCAAACTTTACTTCTAAGGACAATGGTGGAAAGTGAAGCTTTTCATATGAAACCAAAACATCAATGTCATTTATCCCAATGAGTATGGTGCATTTACAATGCCCAATCATGAAAAGCAAGGAGATTATTAAGATAATCCTTGTTTTCCCCAATTGATGGATGAACAAGGATTCTATAGAAAATGGTGGAAGGAAAAGCTTTGCTTACAAAACTAAAACATCAACTTATTTATCCTAATGAGGAGAATGGGTTTATGGTTCCCAATCATGAAAAAAAAGAGATAATTACCTAAATCCATGTTTATCCCAATTGACAAATTAACTTTGATACTAAAAAATGGTGGGAAGAGAAGTATTCTTATGGAACTACAGCATCATTGTCATTTATCATAATAAGAATATTGAGTTTATGGTTCCCAATCATGGAAAGAAAGGAGATTATTATGAGAATCCTTTTTTATTCAATTGATAGATGAGCTTTCATTCTAGAAAATGGTAGGAAGAGAAGTGTTTTTTATGAAAACAAAGCGTCAATGTTAGCTATCCCAATGATGAGATTATGTTTATAGTGCCTGGTCATGAAACAAAAGGAGATTATTATGAGAATCTGCATTTATCCCAATTTACAGGTGAACTTTAATTCCAAAAAAAATGGTAGGAAGAGAAGTTTTCTTAAGAAACCAAAGCATCAACTCATTTATGCCATGGTTCCCAATCATCAAAAGAAAGGAGATTATTATGTGAATTTATGTTTGTCTCAATTAAGAAATGAACTTTGATTCTAAAAAGTGGTTGGAAGAGAAGTTTTATTATGAAATCAAAGCATCAATGTCATTTACCGCAATAAGAAGAATGTGTTTATAGTGCTCAATCATGAAAAGAAAAGAGATTATTACACGAATTGACGATTATCCTAATTGATAGAAAAACTTTAATTCTAAAAAATGGTGGGAAGAGAAGTTTATCTTATCAACCAAAACATCAATCCATTTATCCTATTGTAGAGAATGAGTTTATGGCACCAATCATGAAAAGAAAAGAGATTGTTATATGAATATGTGTTTGTCCTAATTGATAGATGAACTTTAATTCCCAACAATAGTGATAAGATAGGCTTTTTTTATGAAAACAAAGCATCAATAACATTTATCCTAAAGACTAGAATGAGTTTACGGTGCCCAATTTATAAAAAAAAGAAATTATTTTAAGAAGCTACTTTTATCCTGATTAACAGATGAATTTCGATTTTTAAAAATGGTTGGAAGAGAAGTTTTCCTTGTGAAATTGAAGCATTAGTGCAATTTATTCCAATAAGGAGAATGTGCTTATGGTGCCTAATCATGAAAGAAATGAAGATTATTATGAGAATCCACATTTATCCCATTATCAGACAAACTTTAATTTTAAGGAAAATTATAGAAAAAAATCTTTTTTTATGAAACCAAAGCATCAATGTTATTTATCCCAATGAGTATAACGAGTTTAAGTGCCCAACTATTAAAAGAAAAGAGATTATTATGAGAATCCTTGTTTTCCCTAATTGATGGATAAACTTTGATTTTATGGAAAATGGTGGTAGGAAAAGCTTTGCTTAAGAAATCAAAGCATTGATACATTTATCAAAACGAGGATAATGAATTTATGGTTCCTAATCATGAAAAGAAAAGATATTATTACCTGAATCTGTATTTAGCCCAACTGACAAATGAACTCGGATACTAAAAAATGGTGGGAAGAGAATTTTTCTTATGAAACCAAAGCCTTAATGTCATTTATCCCATGAGAAAAATGTGCTTACGGTGGCCAATCATGAAAAGAAAAGAGATCATTATGTGAATGTGTGCTTATCCTAATTGATAGATGAATTTTGATTCTAAAAAATGGTGGGAAGAGAAGTTTTTCCTATAAAACAAATCATCGATGTCATTTATCCTAAAGAGGAGATTATGTTTATGGTGCTCAACACGAAAAGAAAGGAGATTATTACGTGACTTCACGTTTATCCCAATTGATAGACAAACTTTGATTCTAAAAAATGGTGGGAAAAAAAAGATATTCTTAAGAAACCAAAGCAACAACTCATTTATCCCATTAAGGAGAATAAGTTTATTATTCCTAATTATGAAGAGAAAAGAGATTATTATGTGAATCCATGTTTGTTCCAATTGACGGATGAACCTTGATTCTAAAAAAATGGTGGGAAGAGAAGTTTTTCTTATCGAACCATAATAGAAGAATGTGTTTACAGTGCTAATCACTAAAAAAAAGAAAATTATTATGTGAATATGTATTATCCCAACTGATAGACAAACTTTGATTCTAAAAAATGGTTGGAAGAAAAGCTTTTCTT
This sequence comes from Adansonia gregorii, assembly GCA_038382025.1. Lineage (NCBI taxonomy): Eukaryota > Viridiplantae > Streptophyta > Magnoliopsida > Malvales > Malvaceae > Adansonia > Adansonia gregorii. The sequence goes on from JBBYHO010374508.1 coordinate 52,718, forward strand.
AGGGAATTAAAGCATTAATGTCATATATCCCAATGAGAAGAATAAGTTTATGGTGCCCAATCATGAAAAAAAAGGAGCTTATTTTGAGAATCCCTATTTATCTCGATTGATAGACAAACTTTGATTCTAAAAGATGGTAGGAAAGGATGTTTTTTCTTATGAGACGAAAACATCAATTCATTTATCCCATTGAGGAGAATGAGTTTATAGTGCCCAATCATAAAAAGAAAGGAGATTCTATGTGAATCTGTTTTGTCTTAATTGATAAAACAATCAATGAGTTTATGACGTCCAATCAATGTCATTTATTCTAATGAGTATAATGAGTTTACAGTGCCAATCATAAAAAAAGGAGATTATTATAAGAATCCTTGTTTTCCTTAATTAACGGACAAACTTGATTCTGCAAAAAATGGTTGAAAGAAAAGCTTTTCTTAAGAAATCAAAACATTAATGTCATTTATCCCAATTAGGAGAATGAGTTCATGGTGCCCCATCATGAAAAGAAATGAGAATATTTTAAGAATCCATGTTTTTCTTGAACAGACAAAATTTGATTCCAAAAAATGGCAGGAAGAGAAGTGTTTCTTATGAAACAAAAGCATTAATCATTTATCCCAATAAGGAGAATGTTTTTGTGGTGCCCAATCACGAAATAAAAGCATCAATCATGTATCCTAATAAGGAGAATGTGTTTATGGTGCCCAATCACAAAAAGAAAGGATATTATCATGAGAATCCACATTTATCCCATTGTCAGATAAACTTTAATTCTAAGGAAAATTGTGGAAAGAGAAGCTTTCTGTATGAAACCAATGCATTAATGTTATTTATCCTAATAAGTATAATGAGTTTACAGTGGCCAATCATGAAAAACAGGAGATTATTATGTGAGTCCATGTTTGCCCCAATTGACTGATGAATTTTGATTCTAAAAAATGGTGGGAAGATAAGTTTTTTTATGAAACCAAAGCACCAATGTCATTTATCCCAATAGGGAGAATGTGTTTGTGGTGCCCAATCATGAAAAGAATGGAGATTATTATGAGAACCCACATTTATCCAATTGTCCGACAAACTTTTATTCAAAGGAAAATTATGAAAAAAGAAGCTTTTCATGTGAAACCAAAGCATCAATATCATTTATACCAATTAGTATAATGAGTTTATGGTACCCAATCATGAAAAGAAAGGACATTATTATGAGAATCCTTGTTTTCCCTAATTGACAGACAAACATTGATTCTGTAGAAAATGGTGAAGGAAAAGCTTTGCTTATGAAACCTAAGCATCAATTTATTTATCCTAATGAGGAGAATGAGTTTATGGTTCCCAATCATAAAAGAAAGGAGATTATTACCTAAATCTATGTTTATCCTAACTGGCAAATGAACTTTGATTTCAAAAAATGGTAGGAAGAGAAGTTTTTTTTTTAAGAAACCAAAGCATTAATTCATTTATCCCATTGAGGAGAATGAGTTTATGGTTCTCAATCATGAAAAAAGAGAAGACTTTTATCTGAATCTATATTTATCCCAATTGACAGACAAACTTTAATTCTAAAAAATGGTTGGAAAAGAAAATTTTCTTGTGATTCAAAAGCATTAATGTCATTTATCCCAACAATAAGAAAGTGTTTGTGGTGCACAATCATGAAAAGTAAAGTGAATATTACATGAATCCATGATTATCACAATTGATAGACAAACTTTGATTCCAAAAAATGGTAGGAATAGAAGTTTTTCTTATGAAAGCAAAGCATTAATTCATTTATCCCATTGAGGAGAATAAGTTTATGGCACTTAATAATGAAAAGAAAAGAGATTGTTACATGAATTTGTGTTTGTCCCAATTGAAAGATGAACTTAAATTCTAAACAATGGTGGAAAGAAAAGCTTTTTTTATGAAACCAAAGCACCAACATCGTCTATCCCAATGAGTAGAATAAGCTTACGGTGCCTAGTCATAGAAAGAAATAAGATTATTTTTAGAACTCATTTTTATCCCAATTGATAAACAAATTTTAATTTTAAAAAATGGTGGGAAGAGAAGCTGTTCTTTTGAAATGAAAGCATCAATGTCATTTATCCAAATTAGGAGAATATGTTTATGGGCGCAATCATGGAAAAAAAAGATTATTATGAGAGTAGATGTTTGTCCCATTATCAAACAAACTTTAACTCTAAGTAAAATTATGAAAAGAGAAGCTTCTCATATGAAACCAAGGCATCAATGTCATTTATCCCAATGAGTATTTATAGTGCCCAATCATGAAAAAAAAAGAGATTATTATGTGAATCTATTTTGTCTTGACTGACAAAAGAGCATTAATTTTAAAAAAATATGGGAAGAAAAGCTTTTCTTATGAAATTAAAGCATCAATGTCATTTATCCTAATGAGGAGAATAAGTGCATTTTTGTTCGAACTAGTTTTTGGAATCGTAAGAGTCAGGTAAAAGCTGACAAAATAACAAAAAAATAAAAATAAAGCAGTATCCTTTCCTTATCATTATCATTAAAGAGCAAGACCTTTCCTTTTCTTGTCCTCAAAGAGTAAGACTTTTTCTTTCTTGTCCTCAAAGAGAAAGACCTTTTATTTTCTTCTCCTTAAAGGGCAAGACCTTTTTTTTCTTGTCCTCCAAGACTAAGACCTTTTCTTTCTTGTCCTCCAAGACTAAGACCTTTTTTTTTGTCCCCAAAGAGCAGGACCTTTTTCTCTTGTCCTCAAAGGGCAAGACCTTTTCTTTCTTGTCCTTAAAGAGCAGGACATTTTTTTCCTTGTCCTAAAAAAGCAAGATGTTTTCTTTTCTTGTCCTGAAAGAGCAAGACCTTTTCTTTCTTGTTCTCAAAAAGTAAGACCTTTTTTTTATCCTCAAAGAGAAGGACATTTTTTTGCCTTCAAAAAGCAAGACCTTTTCTTTCATTCTAGTCCCCAAAGAGCAGGGCGCCTTGTTTTTAACCCAACATAAGTTGGTAGCCCTTTTTATTTTAGTCCTCGAAGAACAGGATGCATCTTATTTTCCTTTTAAGCCCACACAAGATGGTGACACTCCTTTCATTTTAGTCATCAAAAAGTAGGGTGCATTTTTTTTCTTTTAAGCCTACATAAGTTGGTGCAACCCCTTTTATTTTAGACCTCGAAGAACAAGACGGATTTTTTTCTTTAAAGCCCATATAAGCTAGTGCCACCCTTTATTTAGTCCTAAAAGGGCAGAATGCCTTTTTTATGGCTTTTAAGCCTACACAAGCTGTAAGCACTGTTTTTCATTTTAGTTCTCGAAGTGCAAGATTCATCTTGTTTTTCTTTTAGGCCCACACAAGCTGGTGGCACCCTTTTTGTTTTTAGTCATTGAAGAGCAGGATGCATTTTTTGCTTTTAAGCCTACACAAGCTAGTGGTACCCTTTTCATTTTAGTCTTCTAAGAGCAGAATGCATTTTCTTTTTCTTTTAAGCCTACACAAGCTGGTGGCACCCTTTTCATTTTAGTCTTCCAAGAGCAAAATGCATTTTCTTTTTCTTTTAAGCCCACACAAGATAGTGGCACCCCTTTTATTTTAGTCGTTAAAGAATAAGATGCCTTTTTTATGGCTTTTAAGCCCACACGAGCTAGTGGCACTTGTTTTCTTTTAGTCCTCAAAGAGTAGGATGCCTTTTTTTTCCCACTTAAAAAATAGCCTAATACACTGCTTAAATAAAATGGTGCCTAGTTATGTTTGCCTTGTTCTGAATACTTATCAATGGTCAAAGAAGGGTAGCTATGGATACCTCATTTTATCCAGACCAGTTTTTGGTATCTTAGGAGTTAGGTAAAATGTGACAATAAAAAAAAGAGATAAAGTGGGGGACAATCATCGAGTAACAAAGTTTTTTCAGGGAAGGTCTAAAATGTCTATGGACTGCCTTAATGAAAAATGCAAAAACGAGGCATCAAAGATTATTTTCAAGGTGTTATTGAAGTTATTCAGGTGAGCACATGAGCCAATTTTCATCTCTTTGTGACCACGATAAGACAACTTTAAGAAACTGAGGTATTGCGGGTCATATAGGTGCTTAAGCACTGTCTTAAGGCTTTCACGTTACCAAAATTTTTAATTTTCATGCGTAGTATCGATACATAAGGGTTTGGTATTGATACCTAAGGTAAGGTATCGATACCTTTCATGATTGTATCGATACAAGTCTTAGCAGTAGCTAAAATTGTAATTTTTGGTGAAACATATTAATATACAAGCATGAGTATCGATATAAGTTGATGGAGTATTGATACAGGTCTTAAAGTCTCTAGACTAGAAATAATTTATGCTCTACCTGTATCGATACTCATGAATAAAGTTTGCCTTGAGTATTGATACATAGTGATATGTATCGATACATGTAGGCTAATTTGGCTACTTCGAGCTACCTTTCAGCTTTAGCATTACCCAGTCAAAATCTAATTTAAACATGTTTTTGCACCAAAGAACTATCATATAACATTGCAAACCTTAACTATGGGTTCATTAACGAATTTTAACAAATTTTTAGAGTCCAAACAATTAATGACAAAGGTCACTTCCATAAAATATATGGGTGCAATAGGGTGGCAAGCATATCTTGAGCTTGTAGGCTTTCATAACCTTTCTGCCCCTTTGATTAGCATGGCAAAACCAATAAAAAAGAAGACAACAGAACATTGCAGCTGAAGATATCCCCTACTGTAGAAGAAAAATGAATGAGGCCCTTTGCATTATTTTTTAAAAAAGAAAGGCTGAACTAAGAGAATAAGTGATCTCAAAAGAAGCAACCTCAGAAAAAAATACCTACTTTAGAGAGAAAAAAAACTCTCTAGCAATCCCAAAAAACTCTTTACCCATCCCCACAAATCCTTTAACTATTCTCAACCCTAAAAACACTATTTCACCGACTTCCATGCTCCATTCTCGTAGTTACCCTAAACCACCACTGGAAAACCCTTAAAAACCCAATTTTACACATCTTTAAAAGTCCTTACATCAACCATTCCACCAAAAAGCTACCTCTTTGCATGCTTTTCTTGCTAAATAATGGCAAGGAGAAGGAAGAAATTAAGCCTATAGCCATTACTTCGAGACAAAGGGAAGTTTAAGGTTTTTTTGTTACATCCCTTCTATCTTGATCTTTGTAGTTTCTATCTTGTCATTAACATCATCTTAGTAAACCCTTTTTATGCTTTTATGGCCATCGAGGACTCCCATGCATTTTTTGTGGCCTTGGTTATGGTAGTTTCGGATCTTGATCTTCTTCTTGGTGCTTTCATGCTATTTGGTTAACTAAGCAATGCTCCTTTGCATTTTCATCACCATAACAGCCTTTGTCCATGCAACCTTGCCATGTTCCTTCCATATTCACATCTCCATCTCATATTCAAAGAATTCATCTTAACATGTCCTAAGTATGCACATACATTTCCTAACAGCTTGATAGGTTCCATGAAATAAAAATGCCTTTTTTAGCATGTTCATCCTAAATATGTTCATGCATCTATATATCATCTCCATGCATTCCTTTTATCATTTCTATGAAAAATGTCATCTTTGCTTATGCATATATGTTCTCTACGTTCTATATTATACTTGTGGCACTTTGCCTGTTTTGAGATGCTTGTTTGAATGCTAGAAAACCCGATTTCAAAAAATATCCCCTAAGTTAAGCACATGCTATCTCCTACACATAGAGAATAAAATGGGCTTAAGATTTTTATGAAGTTGGTTTTCCAACCTTGGGGGTAAAGGAAGCATCAAGTTCTAGATTCATGGAAGAATGAGTATAAGAATATTGGTTTTCCAAAAAAATAAAATGAAATCTTCTAGTTGAAAAAAATGTGAATCCTTGGCCCTTTCCCAAACACCCTCATGATGGCATGGTCAATGGGTTGTTCTGCTATCCCAAACTACTTAGAGACTATCAAATGAACTCGTGATGCCCATGTCAACCCCTCATCTCGGTTACAAATGTTCAAACGTCCATGGCCCGAGCTCAACCCATTAAAAAACCAAAAATACCAAACACCTTCCTTATTTTGTTCTAGTAGCATAGTGGTCTAGTTTTGAAAAATTATTTAAAAATAAAACATGATTTATTTGGAATGCATTGGTATTTTTCCATTGAAGGGTTTTGAATTAGCTTTCCAATAATATCTCATTTACCTTCAGATCATCTCGGATGAAATAGCTATGATTTTTTGAATCTTCACTGTCTGAAAGCCTCGGATCCAACGAGTAGCTTATTATTCGGCTATTTCAGCCCAACAAACAACATTTTTGAATCCCTTGAATATTTTTTTCCATAAAGTTCATGAAACTCCCTTTTTGGAAAGGTATTTTTTGCATTTCAACAATTTTGGATGAATCTAAAATGATTTTTCAAAGTCCATCATACCTTTACCTGTACATGCTGCCAGTGTCGAGACAAGCTAAAGTTCAAAAATTAATTCCACCTAGAAAGTGATTTTCTAGGACTTTGGGAATATTTTTACATTAATCCTCACAAGTTACCTTTCCAACATACCTTGTTTACCCTTGAGGAGCTCCGGATAAGCTCAAAATAAATTCGAAAAGAGAAACAATGCAATGCTATCCTTTGTTTCTAGCCTAATTTTTGAAATGCTCTTATTGAGGCATTCGAATGCCTCATGATCTGCCCCGTTCATTCCCATGGCCTAAGCCCTTAAGACTTGGACCAAGGCTAATCAAAAAGGAACATTTTAGCCAAACCTTTGGCTCTCGATTTTCAATGATCCCCTTATCAAAAAAATGACCCAATCCTCTTTAAAATCGAATTTCCATTTTCGGGGATACTTTAACCCTATTACTTTGAGAGAATACCCAACCTTGCTTTTGCCTTAAATCCAATATCAAACTTCCATTTTTGAGGATACTCTAAGCCCATTACTCTGAAGGGATACTCTAACCCCACTTTTACCTTAAAATGACATCAAATTTTCATATTTGGGGATACTTTAACCCTACTCTTTTGAAGGGATACTCTAACACCGCTCTTTATATTTCTTAAAAAATCCAATCTTTTCTCCCTCTCAAGTCATCGAAACCTTTTTCTCCTCAAACTTCTACTGAATCCATTAAGTCTCAATGTTGTCCTCTCGGTTATTCATCCATAATCGAAGACAACTATGAGATACATTTCGATCATCCCTTTTGCTTATGTATTTTGTGTGTTTATTTTTATGTGGATTTATTTATTATTTTCTTTCCTATCTTACTAATGTGTTTCCTTTTCCTCGAGACTTCATGCTTTAAAAATCATTTTCAAAATCATAAAATGATATCTCGTGTCGGTATCTCTTCAGTGTTGGACATGAAATATTTGATTTTTTTTAAAAAAACCTATCTAGAGATCATTTTCATCAAAAACCCCTATGTTTCTCACTTCTCCGAGGTGCATAGGTGATTAAAACTTGAACTCTTATCTTTACAAAATTGCATGCATTAGATGGAATTATATTTAAATAATGATAAAAATGGAACTGAGGAAACCAAGATTCAAGTAAAATATAATTAGATGGTACCAATTTTTGGGCATTGTAAGGGTACTAATCCTTCCCCACATTTAACCAATTCCCAAACCCAAAACAATGAATCTCTATTATTATTTTCAATAGGCATCTAATCATGCGTAACTTAAAATGATCAGTGGTAACTCTAAGTTTATGGCCACTTCGTGGTGGTCATCCAAGACTAGTCGGATGAGCAATTCATCTGATGGTCTTTTACTCTTTCATGTTGAACATCAAAATATTTTTAAGTCAAATGCATTTTGGCCCTTCGGATCATCTGAAGTTTGTAAAGGCCGGGTGCGTGGAACGTCGATAGCTTAGCGACTTCGCTAGGGAAAAACTTAGAGAGTTAGGCCGACGACTATCTATGTCTTGCTTAGTCGTTGGTTCTTTGGTTTCCATAACTATTTAGATATAATTCCTTTTTTTTTTGCCTTCTAATTTTATACTTTTTATGCCTTTATTTTGTGATTCTTCTTTAGGAATCACCTTCTTTTCAAATAAATGTTGATTCGAATAAGCATGGTGATATAAAGTAAAATAAAAAGGTTTGATAATTTTCCTGACACACACCATGCGCTTTCATTTTGCACTAGATTCCTACCAAACACCATGGTAAGGCTAGGATCCTAATTATTAGGAGAAAGTAAGCCATGGCAAGACCTTTTGAGGTGTAAATTACCTATGTCTGTCATGAGTAACCCTTTCGAGGTGTATTTGCATAGGGAAATACATCCATTAGGTCAAATCCTTTTTGCCAAACTTACAATGGGCCCAGGATTAGGGTGCCTCAGTTGTCCTTACTGATTGGAGGAGCGATTCGGATACCTATTTAAGCCTTTACTTAAACTTATATTATGAGCCTTATGAGCCAAATCACGTCAAACCATATTCGAATGCTGATAGAATAACCCAAAGAATAGGGTTACTCAAGGAAACACTTTTTAACTTTACTCATGTATACCATATTATAAAAGCGACGATAATTAAACATTGTCACTCACTTTTGTCATTTTTTATCATTTCTTTAGGGTATGCTACAATGTTCTATGGCTCACCCTTTATTAATAAGTGGGCGATGATGAGTGAATGCTCGCACTTACGATGCTAAAAATTCATAATTTGACAAAAATAAGTCACCAATATGATGACTTAAAGCAGATATTGACGAACGAGCATCACCACTTGTTTAGTCAAGCCTGTGTTACATGGTATTGTATCACCACATGTAAAAGCAATCTTTAGCATAGATACGCTCTGATGCTGTCTTATTTTTAACTTCACCCTTATGCATCATATTGTCTATTCTTAGGGAAAACTTCTATGTGGCATTTTCATTTTGTTACTGTTATTTTTTTGTGTGCTTATTTCTTTGTACAGTTGCTAACTTATCATCTCTTTTTGTTCCTTTTTGCATGCATGCATCATTTCATTATTATCATTGCCATGGGATAATTGGCCAATGGTGCAATGTTTACCAAAAGGTTTCTGTCATGAAGCAACAGTCCGCCTCAGAGTTGAAATTTTTTGAGAAAGTTCGAGCTTGGTTTAAGCAACAACAGCATGAAGATAGGGACATCCTAAAACCCAGGTATATCTTGACAGTGCACGAAAAGATCAAAATAGGATACATCAGAACGATTGGCAAGATTTGAAATATATATAGACCAGTTATGATAGTACCAAGAAAGAATCATTCGCAAAAAGATATGGGGATATTGCCTTTTACTTTAAGTCCATTTAGATGTTAATCTACTGTAGGCCACCTCCTAATTTTGGAACCTCGCATATCGATGCTTTACCTTCAATCATGTGGATTTAACCCTTACAATAGAGGAATATACCTCACTTCTCAACGTCAAGAGGGCCAAGATCGATAGAATATATTGCAAGGCATTAAACCTTCTAGCTTTTAAGAAAAGATTGGCTTATATTTTTAGTGCACCCGAGGCATGGATTGAAGGCAGATAAAAAAGAAAGGAAACAACGAGTGCATTTTATGGGCTAGTTTGAAAGAGGCAATGTAAATACTATCGACATTCAGAAAATGCAAGATATATTCATTTTGGTGATATATGGCCTAATTATTTTCCTGAAGATGCTAGGTTATGTCGAAGCAATAATGGCGGTTCTTGTTTCTTGATTATGTTGCAATATTAACCTGGCACCTACTATCATCACTAAAACCATCTGACCCTTATTTTTTACAAGAAAATGGGGACAGGACATTTTATTGGTTATGCACTTATGCTTCACTTATGGCTTGTTAGCCACCTTTGCTCAAAAGAAAAGAAGAGGCCATACAATTTCTTCCCTAGCTTTAATCCTATCTTCAAAATTCTCGAGAAGGAATGGCTTCACAAAAGGTCTGAAGAACAATGATCCAAAAATTTTAAAATCTTAATAGGGATGAAGTGACAGGGAAGGCTACTTGGTTCTTACTATAAGCCTTCATGTATAGATATAGGGATTACAATTATGTGCCACTCATTGGGTTATGGGGAAATACCAGCTACGCATATATTCTGGTTCTTCAACAATTTTTGTGTCAGCAATTTATCCCCTTTGTTCAAAACCTAGAGGCATGCGACATTGAATATGGCGAGCCAGATTATAAGTTAAAAATTCAGTTAGCTTTCCATTCGTTGAGACAAACCCATTGCATGGAAAAACACTAGAGAGGAAACAATATGACTCTGAGGTATAATGAATAGAAGATACGTCGCATCAATGATACCTTGCCTTTGTTGACTATTGTATCTATATAGGAAGAATTCCATTCTAAAATTGGGCTATTTAGATGAGAATTTGAACAAGAAAAAACAACCTTACCAAGCAAATTGCATGCCTAAAAGCAAAAAATAGTCAATTGGAGATAAAACTTTATCTACGTGAAGGTAAAGTAAAGCGAGCTGATAAAGAGAAGAATCATCTTAAAGAAAATCTTAAGAGTCTAAGGAAAGACTATATGGTTATTATTAAAGCAAACAAATCATGATGCTAAGGCAGTTCTTCAATTGAATGGAGAACAGAAATTGCCACCCTTGAAAAAAAAACTATATTAGTGGAAAGAAGTGACTAAAGATAGTAAAAATAAGCTTATTAGAGCCTCAGCCCTCGCATCGACTTATCCAAAAAAAAAATGCACTGTTAAAAGCTCGAGTTTGAGTTTGAGAGCAAATCAAGTTGAGAATGAGACATTAATAGTCAGGGTTCAAGGCTTAGAACAGTCTTTACAAGCTCACCAAAATCAAATCGATGAATTAGTGCTGGCTTTAGAATGGTAGGAGCAAGAATGGCAACAAATAATCGATCAGGCATGCCAAAATTATCACACTCATCATCTCCATCTCATTAAACAAATCAGGCAGCTCAATTGGAGGTCGAATATATGATGGAAATGGCTTGATCTCTAGCATGTAGCATCTTACCCACTAGAGCTCATGAACAAGAACAGTTGTATTTCTTAGGACATGTGATTAGAGAATGTAATCCTGCCAGACATTTTTGAATGTAATCATATATATTCAAGACTTTGATTGCTTCAATGAAAGATGCTATTAGTGGAGCTATTTTCTAATCCAATTGTCTCTCTTGCATTTGCATCAATAGCAATTATTCTTTTTCTACTTCGCATCAATAACATAATTCTTTTTCTGCTTCATGAATTCATATCCATCTTTATGTCATGCCATGACACATTCTAAAGGTCTAATCTATCAATAATCGAAAGTGAAAGTGTCCCGAAGCACAAAATCTTTAGCTTGCCATTGCTACCACACTTGTACCCACCGTAAAGCCATAAAGAATGATCATCAGTCCTGCATTAAACAACTAGAACTCACGTACAGAGAATCTCAAGAATAATAAGCTCGTAGGAGTGAAGAACTTCAATCTCAAATGGTGGAATTAACAAAACTATTGTCTGAAGCTTTAAAGGATAAAAGACAAATAAGCACATTTGATGTTGACAAAAGACTGGCCAATCCTGAGAGTAATCTAAATAGTGGCACCCAGGCTACTAATGTGCATGAATAGTATCCCCCAATAGCGAGAATTTCATTGACTTAACTATTCATTTATCTAGGCTCTTCGCCTGCTATGCCTACAGTACTAGATCTTGATGAACAAGCAAAACAAAAAAGGGCAAAAAGGTCTTTGAAAAAGACTTAAACAAATACCAATCTCTAGAGAAACATCTTTAAGCTATTGAAGGAAGTAATAAATTTGGAATTATAGACATGAAGACTTTAAGACTAGGCTCTAGTCTTATCATTCTGCATAAATTTAGGGTGCTAGAGTTTAAAAAATGCAATGGGACCACAAATCCCAATTGCCCACTTTTAGATGTATTATAGCAAAATGGCTGGGTATGAAGAAAATGAAAAATTGCTAATCCACTGCTTCTAGGACAGTTGAACTAAGGTAGCTCCTCGATGGTACGTAGGGTTAGACCTCATAAGAATTCAAACATGGATAGATCTAGCTCATTCATTCCTTGATCAATATAAGCACGTATTTAACCGGGCCTCAAATCGCCTCTCTCTCATGAAAATGGAGAAGAAAGCCTCTAAGAGTTTTAAGTAATACAGCTAAAGATGAAGAAAGGAGGCAGCTCAGGTTCAACCTTTATTAACTAAAAGAGAAATGACAATTATGTTTATCGGCACTTTGAAAGCTCCTTACTATGAGAAGTTGGTGGGAAACGCCATGAAGAATTTTGCTGGTGTGGTCATCTTAAGGGAGAAAATTGATAATGCCATAAAAAATAGGAAAATATCTATGGGAAAATCATTCGGGTTAATTAAAAGACCAATAAGTAAAAGAAAAGAAAAAGAAATAAATGCTATCAGTTGCAACACTAGAAAGTTTCCTCAAAATCCATGCTCAGTTCAAGGGGTATATGCCCTAATATATTGTATCCATGTTTTAGCCCCTACCAAATGACACCAGCAGTTCACTTTACTGGATTACTTCAATAGTCACCCTCACACCAAATCCTATTTAAAACACTCTTGCAGGCATGCAACCTCGCAATATAAACAATGCCAAAACCCCATGTAATCATCCAGCACCCTAAGAAAAGGAATAATTTGACCTTTTACCATACTCATATAAAGAGATCTACAATCACCTATTAGTCAGCTGATTGGTCACCTTAGTATTTTTAGACCTAAAATCTCCACCATACCCTAGTTGGTATGATGAGAATGCTTATTGTGAATATCATGCTAGAGCGTAGGGACACTCAATTAAGAACTGCACCTCATTTAAGAGAAAGATGAAAGGCCTGCTGCAAAGAGGTGTAATCAAAATAAAGAAAAAGCCTAGACCAAATGTAAATGTCATGATTAATTGGAAAGGCAGTTGGATCAAAAGAGATGTCAGAGAGGTTAAGATGCCAATAGGTAGAGTGTGGCAAGCATTTAGGTAGGTTGGGATAGTGAGCCCAAGAAAGGAATTCACGGAGTCCTCTTGCTACTATTGTGCTCAAAAGCATGATTTATATCAATGTTTATCATGGTCCAAGGAATGATGGACCAATCTGAGATAGAATTCTATGAGGAATGTCATGAACTAACTTATCTATCTACTAACACCATTGAAGAGGAAAAGTAAATGGTGATGGCATCCTAACTTGCCTTTCTCTTATAAGTATAGAAAGGTGGCTAAATGAAAGCTTTAGGCATTATGTTTCTAGGTGGATGGAAAAGGCTACCTAAATTCAACCACCATTGACAGAGAAAGAAATGATCATCAGGTTCATCAGCACACTATAGTCACTGTAGTATGAAGAAGTGGTGAAGAAAACCCTTAAAAGTTTTATGAATATAGTTATACTTTATGGGATAATGGATAGGGCTTTGAAAAGAGAATCAGGCAAGGGTAAGAAGAAAAGAAAAGTCAAAATAATACGATAGTTGAGGTTTAAAAAAGGAGCCAGTTCATCTTAAACCTATGCAGACGCAGACTTAAAAAGTTCATTACTGAGCAAAATTGCAAGATCGTGAAAAATGTGAAAGAACTGAGAACGCCAATGAGCACAATTGAGGAGATTCTGGTAAAGAACAAATTAGTTAATGGGTTCAAGAAAAAAAAAGAAAAAGTCGACAACTTTTAAGATTTCCATATAGTACATAGTTATACCCTTCAAGTGTGTAAAAAGTTTCATGCCATGTTCCAAAAAATGATGAAGGAAGGTAGCATCAAATTTAATGATGGGAAGCAAACTTTGACTATTCAAATCATAGAGGCACTTCCATCTATCAATGCCACAGAAGGGGATGAGGATAATCTCCCCTATGGCATCAGGAGACCATTGATCTTGTATGATAATTAATCGCGTCCTCAAGCCACTTTTACCTCATCTCCACCAAGGGTGGTCATTCAATTATCATCTTTATTCCCCTATGAAGATAACAAGGCTACTCCCTGGAATTATGAGAGTAACTTAATTATTAGAGAATTTGGTTAACTAGCCTTAAATATTGATCTTTCATGGATAAGCCATTTGACTCGGAGTGGTAGGTATTATGCGCCACTAGCCTTAAGAGATAAAGCTTAGCAACAAGATACTAGCCAGAATCTTTAAACACTTAAGTCTATAACTAAAGGATTAGATTCAAAAGTTACCAAGGAATTGATAAGTGAAAAAAAAAGGAATGTAGTTTTTTAAGTCATCAAACACAGTGAATATAGTATCGTGGATCAGTTAAATAAGCAAACTACCAAAATATCGATGTTGTCACTTTTGTTGAACTCTGAAGCTTATAGAAATGCACTCTTGAAAGTTTTGAACGAGGCTTATGTCTCTCCCAATAGTTGTATAGGCCAACTAGATCATCTAGTGAACAATATCATGGCTGACAATTGCATATCCTTTAGCGATGATGAGATTCCATAAGGAGGAAGCGAAAAGCATAAAGCCCTTTACATCGCCATATATTGCAAAGGGAGCATATTGCCCAAGGTACTCATTGATAACAGGTTAGCTTTGAATGTAATGCTTATATCATGCCTAAATAAGCTCCCTATTGATGTGTCTCACATTCGAAATAGTCACACAATTATGCAGGTGTTTAATGAAACCTGTAAAAGCATTATGGGGAACATAATTATCCATTCCAAATAGGCCCATGTAGTTATGAGGTTAACTTTCATGTGATGGACACTGCTCCATCATATAATTACCTTTTGGGAAAGCCGTGGATCTATTCTACGAGAGTAGTTCCATCATCCTTGAATTGAAGATTGTAATTGGAAATAAAGTTATTAGTATTGGTAGAGAAGAAGATATCATTACTGCTACCTCGACCGATACCTCATATGTTGAACATGATGAGGGCATTCTAGAACCCTCTTTTTAATCATTTGAGTTCATCAATGCCACTTATGTTAAAAAAGGATTGCCCATGATTAAGCCTCTTCTATTGGAAGCACGCAAATGAGCTTAAAACTAATAATTGGAAAAGGTGCTCGAGCCAGAAAGGGGCTTGGAAGATGCCTCCAAGGAGTTTCTAAAGCTCTAAAGGTGACCCATTAAACTGATAAGAGAGGAGTGGGGTTCAAACTCAATGCACAATAGAAAAAAAGTAGGCCAAAAGAATCGAGAGAAAAGAATAGCATGTCTATTGGGACAAGACATGGGATGTGAACCTATGGCATTTTCATCATTGCATAAAGAACTTTCATTTAGGCAGACATGATAACACTAGCTCGACAAGCATCATGCTTGTGCTAAAGAAAACTTTTAAGGATTTCTCTATCAATGCAATTAAAGAGCCATCAGTAATGGGTGGAGAAACTAATTTATGCCCTCTGAAGTTTATTGCAAGTGTCTGGACTAAGACAAAAAATCCCTGCATTACTCCAAACTCTTTTAAAGTAATGCCATGGACCAAACCCATAAGCTGTCACCTAAGAGCATTGTGGAATCCTTTGTATGGGCACCTTTTATTGAGTATTATCAATGAAAATGATTAAGCATTTTGCATTTCATCCATTGTGTCCATTTTCACCTCCCCTTGCATATCTTTTTTCCTATATTTTTCTTTGTCATATTTTCAGATATTCGAATGAAGATGACATGAATATCCATATTGAGACTCAAGAAATTAACTTTGGGCAAGCAATCTATGCTGGTGGGGTTAAGCATGAAAAAGATTCTAAGAAAGACCCTGTACCCCTAAATCTACTCAAAGTAATTGAATAAGAAGAAAAATAGATTTTACCTTATAAAGAACCCATAGAAATAATAAACCTTGGGACAAAAAAAGATGAAAGGAAGTCAAAATTAGAATCTCTATAGGACCATCAACTAGAAACCAACTAATAAGCCTTCTCCAAGAGTTTCAAGACATGTTTGCCTAGTCTCACCAAGATATGCATGGTTAAATACCGACATCATAGTCCATAAACTTCCCTTCAAACTAAGTGTAAACCTGTACAACAAAAGCTTAGGAGGATGAAACCCAAGATGCTGTTAAAGATCAAAGAAGAAGTCAAGAAACAATTTGAAACAAGATTTGTTGAAGTCACCAAATACCTTGAGTGGGTGGCCAATATATTCCCAACCTGTAAAAAGGATGGTAAGGTGCGAATGTGAGTGGATTATAGGGACTTGAACTGAGCTAGTCTAAAAGATAACTTTTTTTTACCCCATATCAATACCCTAGTGGACAACACCACCAAAAATGCATTTTTTCTTTCATGGATAGGTTTTTAGGATATAACCAAATCAAAATGGAGACTGAAGACATGGGAAAAACCACCTTCCTAATCATATGGGAAACTTTTTGCTACAAAGTGATGCCTTTCAAGCTAAAAGACACTAGGGTAACTTATTAAAGGAAATGGTGACATTGTTTCATGACCTTATGCATAAAGGAATCAAAGTTAATGTGGATTACATTGTTAGCTATTTTAGCTTTGAATTAATCTTAGTTTTGATATAACTAAGCTTAATTGGCTTGTATTTAAATTTTTTCAAGATTAGTATTTTTTCATGAAATATTTCACAAACACTTTGAAAATTACTAGAATTTGTTTTAACTTTTTGAAGCACTCAAAAATATGTTCTTAATACATATTTTTATATAAAACATTTTTTAGATAAGTTTTACGTGTTTTAAAGTCATGAAAAACTTTTTAAAATTGATTTTCATGTGAATATATTGATACACTATTTGTATGTATCGATACAAATCTGTATAGTAGCTAAATAACCTTAAAATGTAAAAATCATTTTTCATGTATAGAGACAGAGCATTCTGTATCTATACAAGACTGTTCATGTACTGAGATAGATCCTTCTGTATCGATATAGGACTATTTAATGGTTATATTTTGGATCGTTAAACATAATTTATTGATACCTACTTAATTGTATCGATACAGAGGCATGAGAAACAATAGGACATGACATTTTAAAGGCTCCAATAGCTATATTCCTCCTTCACCAAATGTTCCCAATGCCTAGAATCATAATCAAGGCTATAAATAAGCCACTCTAACACCTTCAACAAGAAAAAGAACTAAGAGATTATGCTTAGAGTCATACCTTTCATTTTCTTCATCATTTTTGCTAGCTAGTTTATCTTTGTATAGGATTAATTCTTTTTATTTTTGTATTCTTCATTTTGTATCTTTAGATACATATTTCTTTTGAGCCAAAATTCTTGTAAATACCTAACCTTTAGAGGTTTTATTTGTTTACACTCAAATTTTTACAAAAAAAAAGGTTTTTACTTAGCTATTCAAAAATGGAGAAGGTATCTACTTAGCCTTCAAAAATAGTGAAAGAGGGTTCTATCTTAGCCACAAAAGAAAGGGGATAGAGGTTTCTATCTTAGCCTTGAAAGATAAGGATGTAAAGGTTATACCTTATCCTTGAAAGGTAGACAATTCAAGTCAGTGAATTATAAAAATTCAAGGCAATTAAGGCTAAGGTAGAGGACGTAGACAAGTAAGTCTAAACCTCTCTAAATCTTTGAGTTTGGTTCTCTTTGCCTTTTCTTTAATTGTTTATTTCTATTCACTAACTTGTGTTGCAATGTACCCCAGGGTGGATCCTCATGGATCTATATGTGCATACGACTTAAAATATTTTTTTGACTTAGAAATGTCTTCTTAACTGAGACTATTCTTTGGAGTTGTGATAAGAATGAGAAGAATAGATTCTCGACTTATGACACAGTGAGGGGGACCATAAGATGAATCACTCATTGTATTGGTCTTGTATGACCATCATGAAATGGCCAATGCTTAGAGTCGCCATTAATCATTTTGGGCTAGGCATGATCGGATGCCTATTGAAACTTATATTTTGAGTTACAAAACTTAAAACATCGATCCCGTGGTCTATGTAATGCAAAGATTCACTGTTTGGGTTTAGGTGCTGGTTACGTGCGATGAGGTACGAACCTCTTCACGACACCCGAAATCGATACCTTACTAGCTATGTCTTTCTTGGTTTTGATTCTTTCGATCTTAACTCATCATTATTTTGATATAACTGCTTTTAATGCATGAATGTTATAGAAATACAAATCCAGGTTTTTATGAAAAAGATTTAATCTCATATATGGCCCAGAGAGCTAGAAAATGTAGAGATTTTTGATAAAAGTGACCTCTGGATTTTACTTTAAGAATGAAATACTCCACTTCAGGCACTGGAGAGATACCTATGTGGAACATTACCCTTAATTTTTTTAAAAAACGTTTTGAAAATGTGAATGCAAATAATCATCACAAACAAATCATGTTAGTAAGATAATACATGAAATAACATAACATGGATCATTCAATGCAATGATAAAGAAAATGGGTGGACAAGGGGAATTTATCTTGCCAGTGGCATTGATTATATAGGAATAACTGAATCAACCATTTTTTAGATGCATCTAGATTTCTCGATTAAACGGGATTTGTTTGACATATTCATGGAAATTTGGGAAGGAGAAAATTTTAATTACAATTGAAAGACTGGGTTAGAGTATCCTTTTAGAAAGATGGGGTTGGAGTATCCCTATGGATGACAAATAATTTTGACAAGGAAGGATTTTTACTTTGACAATTTTGAAAAATGAGGTTGGAGTATCCCCTCGGAAAGCGGGGTTGGAGTATCCCCGTGGATGACAAAACTTTATGATTTAGAAAATGGGTAAGCATTTGACAATTTTTGGCAAAACGATTTATTGTGAATGAGGATGGTAAAGATGTAAAACATAGTTGTGCCTTGATATGAGATTATGGGATGTTAAAGTATGTCCTCGAGTCTGATCAGGGTGACACGGAGACATTTGAATGTCTCAAGATAAAATTCGGGAAAGCAACTCAACTTTTAATCAAAATTGAAAAATAGGGGGCAGCATCGCGATATCCAGCTTTTTGAATTTATTTTATATTGTTTTGAAGGCTTTAGAGGGCGAGTGAGATACCGTTAGGAAGGTAACTTGATGAGGTCCAATCTAAAAATGTTTTTGATATCCCAAAAAGTCACTTTCTAGGAAAATAAATTTTCATGTTCAGATTGATCATTCTACTGGCAAACCATATGAGGGACAATGTGGAAAACTTGATGTTCCCTAAGATATTTTGCTAGCTTTAAGGAAAGTGCTAAGTCCAAGCTAATCCCCATTCGTTGAGGTTAACATGCTTGGCTTAGGGGATTTCAAAAATCAGTTTTTGACAGCCATCAAACATACATTTTGACAAGGAGAAGACAACAAACATACAAAAGGATGGCACATAACATGAATGGGGGTGCTAACTTTACTAATGGCCTAGATAAAAGAAAGTGTTATGCACTTTAACAAAAAAAATGTTATGGATGTTGAAAATGACAATGATTCATGCAAGTTAAGGTGTAAATGTACTTTAAATGTGTTAGGCTACTGATTCATGCATGGATTAATGATAACAAGATGTATGAACATGGAAAAAAATGCAGGATCAAGAGATATCAAACTAATGAGGATGAAATGAGGCATTTTGCATATAAAAGAAGCATTAAGGCATCCAAATCCTAAACTACCACAACCAAAAGCCATAATAATGCATGATAATCCTAAAAAGGTGATGGAAACATGGAAAGCTCCCTAAAATGATGAAGATGCTAAAAAACAAAAAATGAAAGTGATAAAAGTGAGAAGTTATACCAACAAAACTTCACTTCTTGGCCAGATGATTTAAGCAGTAGAGATGGCTTGAATTTTTGTCTTTTCCTTGTTGCTAATAAGCAAGAAAAAGAGAAAAATGATGAGGTTTTGGTTCTGGTATGGATGAGGGTGATTTTTGGAGTGTGTAGTGGATGAAAGTAAATGTTTGGGGCTATTTTTGGTTGGTGGATGAAGAGCCACGGGATTCTAGTTTTCTTGGTGTGTGAATGTGTTTTTGGAAGTGTAATTGAGCTGGAATCTACCTTTTTCTGCTGAGATAGAAGTGGTCCATTTATACCAGCCTTTTGGTGCCAAATTGGAGATGTTTTTGGCCATTCCTCAAGGGGAACAAGGTAATGTTAGCATGGTGGCTATAGGGTGGCTGTAGGAAGCAATTTGCCGCCAATGTGATGTGCATAGGGTGGCTGGATTAAATGTTGAAATGCTTTTCTAGCAAATAAGGCGGCTGATGGTGATATTGGTTAACAAGCTATGAAATAGGGTGATTATGTGATGTTGACCCTTTTTTGATCTAATTTAGATTTCAAAAAGATGTTATGATTAATTCTAAGGTTTAAATTCATAATTTGATATGTGTTTTAATCTTTCCTTATACAAAGAAATGAGCTAAAATCGAGTTTTACATCAATGATGGATGAGTCAAAAATACCCAAATCATGAAAATGGCCTGCATGTATCGATACATTACATAATGTATCGATACATTTGGTCTAAAAACCTTATGTGTATCGATATAATGAACATTGTATCGATACAATGATCAATGTATCGATACTATGAACCATTGTATCGATACTATGAACCACTGTATGGATACATATTGATATCTATCGATACATTCCTTTGCAGAATGCATCTTTGGGTCCTAGCATGGTCTAGTATTGATACATGAGGTCCTGTATCGATACAGAGGCTTATGTATCGATACATCTACATGTTGTATCGGTACAAATAAGGACATTTCAAATTTTTAATGCATTGGAGCATTGTATCGATATATAAGAACCATGTAACGATATATTCAGTAAAATTATGAATTTTCTCATATCTTTTATCCCGGATACCTTGGACTACATCATTTGATGCCACATCTTTGCATTTACCTTTGATATGATCCCTAGGCCTTCTTGACATCCTCAAAATACTTTTTTCATCGGGCAACAGCATCGCCCTCTCTTACATCCATGCTTCAGATTGCTAAAAGTTAGCCCGAACAAAATAAGGCATCTACAGCTACCCCTCTTTAGCCATTACTGAGAATCAAGAACAGGACAAAGATAAATAAACATTATGTTATCTGGGGTGGACTGACACTTCTAGAACATTAGGGTATTAGGTTTTCTAAGGTTTGACCCTCTTAGGCAGGTACAGAGTAACATGGATTTTGATGTGGGTGCCGTCAGCTTGTGCAGGCTTTGACTTAAACTTGGTGCCACCAGCTTATGTGGGCTTTGACTCGAGTGCCACCAACTCATGTGGGCTTTGACTTAGACTTAAGTGCCACCAGCTCATGTGGGCTTTAAGGGGTGCCACTGACATGCAGGCTTTGAAAGGTGCCACAGCTTATGGGCTTTAAAATGTGCCATAGCTTATGGGCTTTGAAAAAGGTGCCATAACTTATGGGCTTTTAAGAAAGTGCCACGAGTTATAGGCTTTAAAAAGGGTACACGACTTGTGGGCTTTTGAGAGAGTGCTATGACTTGTGGGCTTTAAAAAGGTACCATTGAGTTATGGGCTTTGAAAAGGATGCCACTGATTTGTGGGCTTTGAAAGGATGCCACTAACATGTGAGCTTTGAAAAGGATGCCACTAACATGTGAGCTTTGAAAAGGGTGCCACTGACTTGTGGCTTTAAAAAGGTGCCATTGATATGTGGGCTTTGGAAAGGGTGCTACTGACTTATGGAATCAAAGTTTTTGATAAAACTTCGACTACAAGCTTCTCGAAGTTCATGACAAAATTTCTTGATGAAAAAGGTTTTGGCACTAGTTTATGCCAAAAATTCTTGATAAAGCTTCCAATTGTTCTTGATAGAAGTTTTTAATGATAGTTTCTAGATAATAATTTTTTGCCATTAGCACTTTTTACAAAAGGTGGTGAAAAGAGGACCTTACTTGAATGAAACTTGGTTTACAAAGCTTAGAGTTCTTACCAGGAATTTCGTGGAGGTTTAGTAAACTTGGCTTGAAGTGATATTGTTAAAATGATATATGATGGTAACGTGAATGCATGTTGTGGAGTACTATCATGACTATATGATGTGAAGTCTAATATGGGAGATAGCTGCAGTTCCCTTTGTATGTCATTTAGACTCTTATAAGGATGGTGATTTGTCTTTGACATGACTATAGACAAAAATTTTTCCTAGCCTCACTGGGGATTATAGGTTGTCCCAGCTCCACTTGGGTTATGATCAAAATTTAGCCTCAAGAATTTAGACTATTGCATTTCTCGATTCGAAAGGCTGAATCATTTTCCTAACAAATGGTGGGCATTGTTAACAATTTAGAGACTGTTTGCCTAATTAGGTTAATGTCTCTCGTTTTGATAAGATTTTGATAGAATGCATGGGTTAATTTTTGGTTTGCCAAAAACGGTTTTTCTTGAGATATGGCTTGTGCAAGCAAGAAACAGTTTGGTGTATGGTCATGCAAAATGGGTGTTTGGACATGAAAGGTGCATGATTTTGACGATCGAGCTGTAAGATGCATATTTTAGTTAATTATCAAGCATTATCAATTAAATGACAAGTGAATTGTATAGGGTCAAAATAAATAAGTTAATATTTATTTATGACAATAAAAAGACATAACTCAATATATTATTTGACAAGAAATTGATAGGGTAGCGAGAAAAATGATCTTTCACGTGAAAGATGCCTCTGACAATCATGGCATGGATGTTCTTTAGGTGCTTTTCATAACCTTTCTCAAATAATGGATGTGCCTAGCATAAGCTGATCTTTGAAAGATCTCTAGGATTACTTTGCATTGTCTTGTGGGTGTTCTCGATTCATGCCCAATCAGAATTAATCCTCTCTAGTTGCCCCTTGTAGGTTTTGAACTGTAGTCAGGTTGGCTGCCTAGATGCCCCTTTTGGATTTTTATCTAGACCTTTTTGTTTTCTTTCTTTTTTTTGCTTGTTTGTTTATTTTTTTTTTGTTTTTGTTTGTTGTTTTTGTTTATTTTTTAATTTTGTTTATTTATTCTTTTTTTTGTTTTTTTTGAAGGACGCCTTTTCAAGTTTTTGCCCTTTACGTGTAATATTTCTTGATGGAATATGATTTGACTGGGTTAGCTCAAGCATTGCCATTGATTTTTGACAAGATTGGGGCCCCTTCGAAGAAGACTTGCTTCATGGCATATGGCCTTTCCCAATTAGGGGTTCACTTGCCTTACGTATCTTTGTGAATTTGGAAGATCTTTTTTTTAATACCGATTTGCCTAGTGAGATTGTCGTGGGTGCATCTTTTTGTTATGGGCTCGAATCATGCATCTTTTATGCGTTTGACCATCACCAATGCATTTTTCCTTGATGAGATTAAGCTGGTCATATCTGTTCTTGACCCATTCAGCCTTTCCAAGTTTGGTTTCTATCAAAACTTTAAGAGAAGGGATCTCGACTTTGATGGGCAATACAACTTTTTTCCCATAGACAAAGGAGAATGGGGTAGCATTCATGGAACTTTGAACTGAGGTCGGATAGGCATGAGATGCAAAGGATAGCTTCTCATACAAATCTTTATGAGTTTTGACCATTTTCTCAACCATTCTTTTGATGTTTTTTGTTCGCTGCCTTAACTGCCCCATTCATGTTTGGGTAATAGCGATGGAATTATCATACTGGACCATGAACTGTAAAAGGTCTGGTAATGCAAAGCTTTCTTCAAACCTTCTTCAGAATCAACTTTGCTAGTGCAAATTGATCGTTTGAAATTAATCTTCAAGGACCCATTAAACATATCCATGTCACTATCATTAGGATACCTGAAAGGGTAAGGAAATAGATATTGCAAAAGGTGCACACATAACCAAAAAATTTGGATAAAAATGGGAGCAAAAGAGTAATGGAGACAAAAAGGTTGAAAGCTGATTTAAACACACAATAAGGAATGATATATGCAAAAGTCATTTCATTGATAATACTTGATAAAAATACCCCTTACATAGGAGACCTACCTGCCTTTAGGCAAGGGCAAGTAGGTTTTTATTTTTTGATATCACATAAAAGGGACAAGAAAAGTGCAAGGGCTTCCATCATGACCCCGTCATCAAAATCAAGTCTTGGTGGAAGGACACAAATTCTATGGCTCGGTATTAATCATGTTTGCAGCTAGCTCAGTGTGGTTTGGTAAAAGATTAGAAGCAACATTTGGTCCTTGGTTCATCCCAAACTGTAAGAGTTTTGCATTGATTAAATTTTGCATATTTTGTTTGAAATACAAGCAGTTCTCAATGTCATGCCCTACTGCCCCAACATGGTATTCATAGTAGGCATTAGGGTTGCACCATAGTAGATATGGCAGCTTTTTTTCTGAGGCATAGATCGAAGCCACTGAGTGATTTTGGAGCAAGGTTTGGTAGAGCTTCTTATTGGTCATAGGGATGGGATCAAAATGTTGTCTTGGTTGATTTACCTTGATTATCGGGTGCATTATTGGTTGTTTGATTAGTAGTTTGGTGGACTTATGGATGGTAGCCTTGTGATTGGTTTGATAGGATTGCAAAGGATGGGTTATAAGTGGTGGCATAGATTGGCTGTGGGGATATTATGTGGGGTAAGAACGCGACGTTCTTAAGTAGCGAGGGTTGGATGCTTGATGCTGTCTTGGCTAAGATAAGCCAACATAATTTATAGCATTGGCCTCTTCTTCCTTCTTTTTACTAGCAATGGGCTTCATACTTAATCCAGTAGTTTCCCTAGCAGACAGTCTACCACTTTTAATGGCAGCATCGATCATTTCTTAGAGAGAACCAAGTCTGTGAATTTCTTAGTGGCATTCCCCATATACTTCTCGTAATAAGGGGTGCCTAAGGTGTGGATGAAAGTGACTATTATTTTTTTCTTCTGTAAAGGGAGGCTGGACTAAGGCTGCTTCCTCTCTCTATCTTTGGGCGTATTGCCTAAAGATTTCAATGGATTTCTTTTTAAAATTCATCAAAGAAAGTTGATCTAGTGCCCATTCCGGCACGTGTTGGTATTGATTCAGAAAGGCCTTAGCTAAGTCGGCACATGATTAGATTTTGACATTGTCTACCTCGATATACCACCAAGCTACTACCCCCGTGAGGCTATGCTAGAAGCAATGGATAAGGAACTTCTCGTTTTTCTCATACCCGACCATTTTTGCAAGTACATTCGAATATGGACAAAAGGATCTATGGTTACATTAAACTTTTCAAACTTTAGGATTTTAAACTTTAGCGGAATGACAAGGTTGGACACTAAAGACAGCGATTGAGCATCAAGAGCTTTGAAATTATCAGTCCCCTCGATAGCTTGGAGGTGTTTTTCCAGTAGCTAAAATTTGCTCACTTCTTCTATAGTCATAGTGGACTTTTGACCTTTTATTTTTTCTAGTTCCTCATGATCAAGTGCTATCAGATCTGCTGATGAGACTCTTACGTTCACCCTTTGATTATCGAGAATAAATTAACCTATCGCAATGGAATTTAGGTAGATGACTGGCAGAGCCCGAGCAGCAGGTGGAGCATCGGTTGTTGTTCTTGTCTAGGTTCCCTTTGGGTGGGTTTTGGATTATTAGTAAGGGACCTTCAACGTTGGTAGAATCGTTCCTTGTTTTAGCAGTGCTGGCTTGCTATTTTTCTCTTATAGAGGCTGTCATTAGTTCCATAAGTCTCCCTATCAGAGTTTGTATTTTATTTTGTTGACTAAGCATCTAGTCTTGTGATTCTTTAACCATTAGCTGAAGTCGCTCAATACGAGCTTCATGATCACTCTCCCTAATTTGTTTACGACATCGCATGTTGTAGCGATGCAGGATGTTAGGTTCTATTTTCCTGATTGACCTCAGAGTCCCTTGCACTTTTATGGCCCAATTTCGATATTAGATTATACTTGAAAATGTATTTATTGATGAGTGTTTATGATGTAATGATAAGTTAAGATAATGAATGATCGATGCAAGTGTAGAAAGGTACAAGTAAATATGCAGATGCATTGGAGACAATTGAATCCTGGAATAGCTTCGTTGATAAGATTTTTCATAGAGCCCCAAAAAGGCCCCTTGTTGAATACTGAACCAGAATAATTATCCCGAAATAATAATGGTCATGATAATTATGGTGAGATGATGCATGCATAGAACATAAACAAGGGGAAATGAGTTAGTTAAATGTAAAAAATTAAAGAATTTAAGAACATCAGAGTAAAATACTCATAACATTTCTTAACCAAGGTGGCGAGATAAGAAATGGGTATCGTGTCAACATGTAAGATGCAATTTGCCCTTCATGAGGTGATGCAATATCTCATTTTAATGGAAAAAAATCGACTAGTAGTAATATTCATTTATCACCACTAGTGCAGATGTGCATTAAGCCATGACTTGGACAGCATAATAGCTTGCAGTATAAGACATTATAAATGATGGTTTTTGTTCACCGTCACTTATTTATAAAAAGGTTAGCCATCATTCGGGCATGATAGCATGCCTGATAAATGATAAAAATGCATATGTGGGTGACAATTATATACTCATTGTCACCTACATAATTATGGTAATTAAGAGTAAAGGTTTGGAATGTTTCCCTGAGTGACCTTATTCTCTGGGTATTCTAGTAGTGTTCTAGTATGGTTTGACATGGTTTAGATTGTAGGGCTCATTATATGAGGTTTAAGTTTATGCCTAAATAGGTATCTGAATTGCTTCTCCATTCGGTAAGGACAGTCGAGGGACCCAATCCTAAACCCATCATGGGTTTGGTGGAACGGGTTCGATCTATTGATGTATTTCCCTATGCAAATGCAAAGGGTTACTCACGAGAGACATAGGTAATTTACATCCAAGAAGTTATTGCCATGCATATGTGGAGGGCTAGCCATGAAGGCGGATAGCTCACTTCCTCCTAATGATTGGGTTATAACCACGCCATGGAGTTTGGCGAGACATTAATGCACATGCAAGTGTATAGTGTGTGCGGGGAAATGAGCAAACCGTTTTGTTTACTTCCGTATTACAATTTTTATTAAGCTAATGATAATTCAAAAAATAAGATAATCCTAAAAATCATGTCAAACAAAAGATTAGATGACAAAATGACAAAAGGGTCATGGTTAAATACTGACTGAAGATCGAAATAATCAGGAACCTAGAAACACATGGTTAGTTATTGGCCTAACTCTCTATACTGTCCCCAGTGGAGTCACCAAGCTATCGCAACATACCTCGAGGTGGATCCTCCCAAATCCATAGGCGCGCATGACTTAAAATATTTTCCTAACTTGGAAATGTCTTCTTGATTGAGACTATTCTTTGGAGTTGTGATGAGAATGAGAAAGTATAGATTCTCAAGTTATGACACAGTGAAGGGGACCATAAACGAATCACTCATCTTATTGGTCTTGTATGACCATCATGAAATGGCGAAAGCTTAGAGTCGCCATCGATCATTTTAGGCTAAGCATGATTAGATGCCTATCGAAACCTATGTTCAGAGTTACGAAACTCAAAACATCGATCCCATGGTCTTATGAAATGCAAATATTCACCGTTTGGGTTTGGGAGTTAGTTATGCACGATGAGGTATGAACCTCTTTGCGACACCCGAAATTGGTACCTTACTAGCTATGTCTTTCTTGGTTTTGATTCTTTCGATCTTAACTTATCATTATTTCAATATAACCCCTTTAACGCATGAATCTTATAGAAATACAAATCTAGGTTTTTATGAAAAGATTTAATCTTATATATGCCCTGGAGAGATAGGAAATATAGAGATTTTCGATAAAAGTGACCTTTGGATTTTACTTTGAAAATGGAATGTTCCACTTCAGGCACTGGAGAGATACCCACGTGGAACATTACCTTTAATTTTATTTGGAAACGTTTTGAAAATGTGAATGCAAATAATCATCACAAAGAAATCATGTTTGTAAGATAATAAATGAAATAACAAAACATGGATCATTCAATGCAATGATAAAGAAAATAGGTGGACTATAGGAATTTATCTCGCCATTGGCATCGATTGTATAGGAATAATCGAATCAACCATTTTTGAGATGCATTTAGATTTCTCGATTAAACGGGATTTTTTTGACATATTCATGGAAATCTAGGAAGGAGAAAATTTTGATTGCAATTAAAAGGCAGGGTTGGAGTATCCTTTCAGAAAGATGGGGTTGGAGTATCCTCATGGATGATAAATAATTTTGACAAAGAAAGATTTTTACTTTGACAATTTTGAAAAATGCGGCTGGAGTGTCTCCTCGGAAGGTAGGGTTGGATATGCCTGTGGATGACAAAACTTCATGATTTAGAAAACGGGTGAGAATTTGACAAGTTTTGGCAAAAAGATTTATTATGAATGAGGATGGTAAAGATGTAAAATATATTTGTGCCTTGATATGAGATTGTGAGATGTTAAAGTATGTTCTCAAGTCTGATCGGGGTGATACAGAGACATTCAAATGTCTCGAGATGAAATTCGGGAAAACAACTCAATTTTTAATCAAAACCAAAAAACAAGGGGCAGTATCGCGCTATCAGCTTTCTAAATTTATTTTATATTGGTTTGAAGGCTTTAGAGGGCAAGTGAGATATCATTAGAAAGGTAACTTGATGAGGTCCATTCTAAAAATGTTCCCGATATCCCAAAAAGTCACTTTCTAGGAAAATAAATTTTCATGTTCGGATTGATCATGCTGCTGGCAGAGCGTACGAGGGACAATGTGTGTCAAAATTTGAAAAATCACCTTGGACTCATTTGGCATTGAAAAATTACAAGTGATACCTTTCTAAAAAGGGGATTTCATGAATATTTTAAGAAAAATGTTTGAAAATTTTGGAAAAATCAGGTCTGGAATGCCCCAATCAGAATACATGTCCGAATTCCAAAGCTTCTAGACAGTTTAGATTTGAAAAATCATAAATTTCTCATCCGGAATGATATGGGGATGAACAAGACATCATTTTAAAGATAATTCGACATGCTTTGAGAGAAAAATATCAAACAATTCATGAAAAATCGTTTCAGATTTTAAAGTGAATTTTAATTTGCAACAATTGTGCTGCTAGCAAGGAACAAAATAAAGGCGGGATATTTCTTGTTTTCCTTATGTTTTATGGGTCTACACTCGAGTCGTTGACATTCGAACGTCCATGACTAAAGGGAAAGAGTGGCATGAGCATCATGAACTCATTTGCACAGCCTCAGAGTAGTTTGGGATAATGAAACAGTCCGTTAATTATACCACTCAAGGTTTTGACTAAAAAACAAGGCACAAACATTTCAGGGGGATGAATGTAAAGCCATTTTTGTTTCAAAATCAAAAGATTTGAGCTTTTAAACCAAGATTCCAGATCTGGAAAACTTGATTTTCCCCAATATATTTTGCTAGCTTTAGGGAAAATGTTAAGTCCATGCTAATCCTCATTGGTTGAGGTTAACATGCTTAGCTTGGGGGGTTTCAAAAATCAATTTTTTGACAGCCATCAAACATACATTTTGACAAGGAGAAGACAACAAACATACAAGGGGATGGCACATAACATGAATGAGGGTGCTAATTTTACTAATAGCCTAGACAAAGAAAGTGTTATGCAGTTTGACAAAAAAGATGTTAAAGATTCTGAAAATGACAATGATTCATGCAAGTTAAGGTGTAAATGTGCTTGAGATGTGTTAGGCTACTGATTCATGCATGGATTAATGATAACAAGATGCATGAACATGGAAAAAATAATGCATGAGCAAGAGATATCAAACTAATGAGGATGAAATGAGGCATTTTGCACATAAAAGGGGCATTAAGGCATCC
>JBBYHO010374618.1:13236-27489 GCA_038382025.1 Adansonia gregorii
ACAAAACCTTTTATCCACTTAATAACCAAAAATTCATGGGCAAAGGGTTCGAAAGTCAATTATGCATAGAGTGAGATATGTCCCATCCATGACGCCCATAACTTGGTACCTTTAATGTGTTAACTAAAGTTCTAATAATGGTTAGTTTTAATTTTTTTTATTTTAATTTATAATTCCCTAAATTTTGAAACTATTTATAATTAATATTGTTTTTCTCATTTAAGTAAATCAAATTTTTATATTTTTAAAAATAAAATATTTTTTACACCTTTTCAAAAAACCTGGAGGAATACGAAAGTGTTACTTTTAGGAGAATTGAAAATTCCTATTTACTTGTTTAAAGAGGATATTCATTTGTATAAAATAATCAATGAAGTGACTTTCATATAATAAAAACTCACTTATGGATTATTTTAACTCTGGATATTGCCTTAGATTTTTTTTGAAAAAAAAATATTATAATTACCATATAATTACATTAAATTTATGACAGCATCATGTGAATGATACCAAAGTATATACATGAAATTGTAAAATGATCTTTTAATTATGAAGAATAGTCTAAATGGACCTAATATGTATGGACATTATGGAATGGTTCTTAAATAATAGAAAATAATTTAAATACATGAAATTTGAATAATAATTCCAAAGCATCAGTAAAACTTATGAAATTGCACCAAAATCCCTAAATCATAAAAAATGACCTAAATGATATCAATGAAATTGCACCAAAATCCCTAAATCATGAAAAATGACCTAAATGATATCAAAATTCATAAAATTGCACCAAATTAACCTAAATGACATCAAAATTAATAAAATTGCACCAAAGTCCTTAAATTATGAAAAATGACTAAATGATATTAAAATGCATGAAATGTCATAAAAGTTACCAAGTTATAGAAAATGACTAAATGATATTAAAATGCATGAAATGTCATAAAAGTTTCTAAGTCATGAAACATGACTAAAATGACAAAAAATCATAAAAGGTTATAAAAGTTCCTAAGTCATAGAAAATGACAAAAATGACATAAAAATGTATGAAATGTTGTAAAAGTTTGAAAGTCATAGAAAATAACTAAAATGATATAAAAATGCATGGGAATTGCAAAATGGTCTGCAATACGCATGGAAACATTATTAGAAAATTTTAAAATGGTTCCTAGAAGCTTCTAACACTACTAAATGCATATCCAAGCATCAATTTTCACTTATAATCATACTAACATTCATACATAATTTTTACTTTCAAAACACCATATTAACATGATCATACATTGTTTTACTATTATGCATGATAGTGTTGCCATAATCATAGTATATTTATAGAAAATGCATAGACACGTAAATCATGAAAATAATGTATGAAGATACTACAAAATGCATGTATCATACTCATCATGAAATATAGTTAACACAAAAGTAAAGCCATAATAAAAAATATGGAAAACAACACATAATGAAAACTTACATGAAACTAAGAAATTTAAACAAAAAAAAATCATAGAACAACAAAGTGTGGTAACTTGGGGTCGTAGCTCAAGATTTGGCCATAACTTAGTTCTTACACCTCGGCATAAATCATCACCTAAGCACGACTTAGGATCATCAAGCTCTCGTAAAGGAGAAAAAAAAAGATGCAAAACAAGAGTAGAAATTGAAAGAAAACAACTTCAAGCATATTCGTGAAGATATCACTCCTCCTTTCTCTTTTTTTTTTTTTTTTGCTCTTTGATTTTTTTCTTATCTGAAAATTGAAGGGATTCTCCTTAATGAACGTCCTTAAGGTGTTTTAAATTCTCCCTTTGGCTGATCATCTCATCCCCATGCAAGTTTATCCATATCTTGACAACTTACCTAAGCATGCTCATAAGCAATCTCTCTACAAGGCTAGGTAGTCTAATCTAAGGCTAAAACCGTTCTAAATAGAGTATGATATTAGTAGAGTTTGGTAGATAATCTCAGTAACCCTAAAAAAGAAAGCCTTACTCCAAATGGTCATCTCTTGTTCCCGTGCATGAAAAAGCTTTTAACTCTAAACCAAATTAGCATCTCATTGAATTTCAGTTGAACTAGACTCAAAATAGTCAAAAAGCAACCAAACTAGATGCCATTTAGTTCCTATGCATGATAGTTGCCACATACTTTAAAAGCATGCAAGGCTATACATTCTAACATTTCTAGTTGTGACAATTGCTCGAGAATTCTAAAACACATAACAAATTGAATTTTGCTTAAGTCTTAAACATCATAAATATATTTATAAAATGTTCTAAAAATTTTATCCGTTAAATACAATAACTAGAAATCTTCTAATTATTTAACCTAGTAATAAGCCTAAAGCTCTAAAATGGCCTAAATGCTAGCAACGAATTTCTCAATCCTAAATTTTCGCAAGTGATTGGTTAACTAGCAGTACTTGTCAACATCTAAAAGAAAATAGTAAATTAGCAAAATAAGTATAAATAATCAGTAAGTGACAGGTATTTTCAATAACTGAGTTAATATATGGTACATATATATAGATGCCAAGTCATTTTGAAAAGTTGTCAAACATTTTTTATAAAAAAAATGGATTCATGCATCAATATTTCATTTAAACTCTATAGATATTCAAATGCAATAATCAAATAAATCTTTAAATTCAAATGATGAAGGATGAAAAATAAATAATGTAAATCATTATGGATACATATCCAAATTCATATTCACACACAAAGACGTAACATGTACAGATTCATGAACACATCATATGCATATTCAGACTTATTTTTATATAAAAATATATCACATACTGATTCATGAACATATCCATATACATTTTCAATTTCAAAATCAAATTCATTGGGCTACGACCACTTTTACCTTAGTGGGAAAGTTCATATTCATAGTGTCACCTTAAAGAGGTTAAGCACAATACTAGTATGTTGTACCATTGTATTCATCCCTAATGGCAGGGTTGATAATGTAGTCAAGTTAAATGTTAAGCTACGACCATTGTTAGCCTAGTGACAAGGCCCATATTTAAAATGCAACCTTGGAGAGATTAAGACTATGCTAGCATGTATTAGCATTATATTCATCCCAATGGTGGTTTAGAACATAGTCGAATTTATATTCGTGTACAAAACACATTCACTATGAATTCATAAACATATTATATACATACTTAATTTCAAATTCATTAGGCTGTGACCATTTTCACCCTAGTAGCAAAGTTCATATTCATAATTTCACCTCGAAGAGGTTGAGTAAAATGCTAACATGTTACCATTATATCTGTCCCCAATGGTGGGGTTCAAAATGTAGGCAAGTCAATGAACATTATGCTACGGCCACTTTTACCCTAATGGCAAGGTCTATATTCATAATGCAATCTTGAAGATGTTATTACAATAATGGTATGTACTGCCATTGTATTTATCCCCAATGGCAAGGTCTATAACATAGCTAGATTCATAAAACCAATGACCATTTATATCCAATTCACTTACGAATTTTAAAATCATAATAACAAATAACGTTTCTCGACATCATATTTACATCAAGCATAATATCCAGCATATAAATTTAAGATATATTGATCAAGGCACAATAAAATCATCAAACGATAATTTTCCAGGCATTTCACATTCACAATATTCATTTAAAATAATCTATGTGAAGCCCATTTCATATAACATGTAAAAATTGATTTTTGGTTTATTTAAGGCAAATATAAGTTTATGTTTGTTAAATGACTAGAGATTTAGTAAATCACTTACTTAGTAAATTGATTCTAATAAATCCAAAAATCTACCCAGGATACGATTAAGGACATATTAATCCAAATATATTATAATCATCAGAAGAGTCAACAGTTCAATGTTTTCATGGACACGTACCTAGTACTTCATTTCAAGTTGACAAACTTAATCAAGTTTCTGTACATAGAAATGTCATATTTGTATCTTAAATTATTTACTCTCAAATTAAACCTCTAGTTATACTTATCAAATACTCAAAATTTTATTTAAGGTTTACTATGTCTCACAAAGTTCTTTTAATTATTCATTTTTTTTATAAAAACAAAACTTTATTTATTTATAAAAAATAATTAAAATCTATATAAATGAAATCCGAATAATTTATTGCAAAACAAATCAAATATTAAAAAACTAATTTTTAAAACATTAAAAGTACATTTTCAAACTTTTTAAAATTTTAGAAAACGTTGTTCATTTGGCTTACTTTGAGCCTTTATATCTCAAAACCTAGATTGAATCCAAAGATCTATCTCATACCAAAATAAAGCCTACATATTATACTTCAAAATGAAAGTTCAAATCCAAAATTATGATCGGCTGATCACCAATGTTACCTAGATTTCTGGGTTTCCATGGTTATTTGGCTTAATTTTGGCTTTCATTTCTCTCAATACATAAACCCCTAGATCAAACAAATAACACCTATTAAATTTCCCATTTCATACTAAAAAATTGGTTTAAGAATCAACTAAATCCGATATCAGACAATGGACTTCTAATGACCAAAATTTGCTAGTTCCTCACTATTTGAACTCAAAATCAAATTTATCAAATCTTACGATCTACCCAACTTAATCAAATAAAACTTGTTTAATTAGCACCCTTAGGTTAAGAAAATATTTTTCCAACAATTAAATAAAAAATTAAAAGTTTATATAAAGTTTTTTCTTAAAAAAATTAATTTATTCAAATATTATCCAAATTTATAGTATCTAAATCTATAAAAAAAATAGATCAAATAAAATATCCGGATCTGTACTATTCTTTGCCATCCCTATGACATATTTCCCTATTATTCCCATGTGACTGATAAAGCCAACGAGAGGCATATCGAGCAGTTTTCCATTTTAATTTCTCCGACAATTAAATTCAAAATTTTAAAAGTTTATATAAATTTTTCATTTAAAAAGTTTAATTTTTTTAGTAAATAAATTTATTTAATATAAATAAAAAGAATTAAAGTTTACATTATATCTTATTTTTGTAATTAATTTGCATTAGTATTAAAAATAACAAATTTTATAATATTTTGATACGATTTGCCTATGACATAACGTTAAATATTAAAGCAAATTTTATTTGATATACATTTATTAATCAATTTTATTTATTTTTATAATATAAAAATATATATTCAAAAACAAATGAATCAATGAATGCTCATATACCAATGCACATGATAACATGTACTTATTAATTATAAATTCGTCTAATTATCATTTTAACTTAAGTATAGATCGTATAGTTCGTGCCCTCAGGTATTGTACTTTTCCAATATTGCAGGATAAATATTTGCCATTTCCTAAGTGGGGTGGGAATTCAACTACAAATTTCATGACCTAATTTAAAAAAAAAAAAATCAATTGTTCTAAAAAACTCTGTATATTTTGGAATTTAGAGTCCATTTGAAACTCTCCAAAGTTCTGTTTCAGTGAGTTCCCTTCTTCATGTTAGCGCAAACGCACTATACCCACTGTGTGGGTAAACATCGGTGTAGCACGTGAGACCATTTTCATCGTGCCAAACCTAATTTTTTCGATAGGACCAGTGAGATCAAACAACGGATTGCAATTTTTTTTTTCCCTTTTGTCGCTTTTACTTAATAATTATTTATATAAAATAATTTTATAAATAAATAATTATATATAAAAAATGATTATGAATAGATAACTATCAATATAAAATTATAAAATTATATAAATAAATTAATATATAATTGAATACACATCATTAAATATGTGATCGATTTCAGTATAAAATAATATATTAATATTTTTTAGTGAATAAAATATTAAGTAAAATTAAAATACTATAAAATACATAAATAATAATAGATATTTGAATATTATTTTTTTTAAGTTTTATTTTGTGTAAATATATAATTATTATATATGAGACATTTTAATAGAATGTTTTTAATATTAATTTTTTTCATTATAATTTACCTCAACGCTACTATTACGTTTGAATCTAAATATGTATCTTATTATTAATTTTAATCTCATTGTTATAATAACTAATCTTACAATATAAGAACTAATCTCACCGTACTATTAATTTTAATCTTACTAAAACTAATCTTATTGCTTGATCTAAATAGAACCTTAGACCGATCCGCCATGTATTTTGTTTCTTAATTTACTTTTTAATTTCTTAAGTTGATAAAAATAGTAAAAATGATAATATGTAAAAATGAAAAATTGACATATATAGCGTGTTACATCAATACCAAAAGACTTATATTTTTACACAAACTAAAATATGCCCTTAGTCGTTTCAGAAAATTAGTTTAAATAATATTTAAATTAACGATAGTAATGTATGACAAATATAATAATGATTTAATTCTTAAGGAAATGAATTTATAATTAAAATCGAATCATTGTGACAAATATGAAAAATATGAAATACATTAAGAAACTATACAAATATTACATAAGAAAATAATTGTAATATGATACGAATGCGTGAATATAAAAAAATTGAATTATTAATATAAAAAATTTTATATAAATTTAAAATGCTTTGAACCCACACAAAAATAATATAAGCACGAACATATCACGACACTTAATTTTTAAAAAATTAAATTATTGTGATAAATTATAAAAATATATCATGAATTAAGTCACCACACAAACTTGATATGAATACATAAAATCTTTTCTAAATTAACTCACAATAATAAATTATATAAAATATAAAATAAATTAAAATACGATATAAAAATAATATAAAAATAAAATAATTAAAAAATAATATGAGCATAAAAATATCTACTCAAATGTGTCAAATTAACCAATACACAAATTTCTTATTTTTTCCTCTCTCTTTTCTCCCCTATTCCTTCCTTTTCGCTTCCCTTCCCCTTCCCCTTTCCCTTCCCCTTCCTTCCCTTCCCTTTCCTATTTGATTTACTTAACTAACCCCAAAACACAAAAAAGGCATTGCCTAGTTGTCTTCTAAGTACTACTTTAACATCTCTAGTTTAGCACTTTCATCTCATAGATAAGATAGTCAGTCATATTAAAAAATATTTTATTTTTATTTTAGTATTAATACATATCGATATTGATATATTTTGATATATTATTTTAAGTTTATCAAAATTTAAATATTTTTAATTTATATATATAAAATATTTTTAAATATAAAATAAATGAGATTAAATAAATTTTATATATCAAATATTCATCAATTATATATAATGTTTTAAAAAAACTTCATCAAATATAAAAAGATTAATATTAGTCAAGTAATAAGGTTGCAATATTTTAATTATCATTAAATTTACAAATAATTATATCTAATATTCATCAAATTTATCAGTAATTATGTATAATTCATTAAATTTAAAATTAATATTAATTTAACTTTTTTTTATAAATTTATATATATCTATCACTATAACTATTTTTAATCAGTACAATTGAAATAGATTGATACCTACCGAATGATCGGTACAAATTAAAATGAAATTAATTATTATCAATATCATTATATATTGTAATTGATACGTATCAATATGGTATAATAACATTCCCTGAAAGACAACTTTATATATAGTAATAATCTAAAGAAAAATAATAAATTAACATATTTAAAATTAAAATGTAAAATTATACGTATTATTTTTTAAAACAAAAATTTAATTTATTTTCTGAATAGCATAACTTATTTTTATATATTTTTTCAAATTAGACGTATCTCAATCAAGGTAATTGATAATTTACGACTGGGCAAATCTTTTTCTTTTGAAATTAGTGCGTATTGTATGATTGCAGACCAGTTGTATGGTCACGGGTAGTATAATTCAATTGATTGATTTGACCTGAAGCAGCAGCCTGGCCCTTCGGCAGCAAAGTTTTGGACTATTATTCAGGAAGGCACAATTCCACTTTCCAGTAGCAATTCACTGCCACACAAATTGGTTGCATCTAATATCAGATTTTTCATACACATCTTTTTCAACGACAGTTGTATTGTTTTTTTTTTTTTTTTTTTTTTTTTAAGTTTTGGTTTGCCAGTGATTTTCCTGATATCACTTTAATTTTTTTATTATAAAATTATACTCTTAATTTTAGAGTTTGATAAAAGTATTCCTAGTTATGTATATTTGGAGCAAAAAGAGTTTTTGGGAACTCAACTTAATTGGGTTTTATTTTTATTTATTTATTTATTTTACTGAACTATGAATCAGGCAGGGCAATGGACGTTGCATTATCCCAAGAGATAAGACTGCTTGGAAGAACTAATCTAACAGAAAATATTATGGAACAAACAAAATTGTTTTCTTGGTAGGTTAAATTAACTAGACAAATAACACAAAGCCTTTTCTAGTTTCATTTGTTAGAGAAAAAAAATCCCAACTAATTCCATTTTCAGACAGAAGTTATCAAAGAGTTAAGATGTTGTAGTTAATTATTATATTATTTTGATTTTTTATTTATTTTTAAAATATTTATGTTTGATATTCATATTTTATAAATATTTATATATGTGTTTAAAAATATAAACCTCTAAATATATAAAAAAATTTTAAAAAACAAACATATTAATATTAAACATGTATCAATATTTAACAAGTAACATTGTTTTATCAGTGATGAACCATTTCAAATTGATGCTGTCAAACCAACCAAGAAACTCTGGTTCCATTTTGTTTCAGATAGTTCAGCTAGCAGTAGCAAGAGTTGTAATAATCTATTTTATAATAATTGTTGAGATTACATGTTTAAGGTGTCCAATAATTATATTCTTATTATTATATTATAATAATTTTTTATAATTATATTGTTACTATTATATTATAATAATTCTCTAATAGTTATATTATTTTTTATAATATGCATTTCTATTATTTATGTTGTTAGATAAATAAAAAAACTTGAATTGCATAAAATGAAACTAATAAATTTACTAATATAATTAGAAATAAAAATTAAAAATCAATTGTGCAAACTTTCCCCCCATGTACCGACTTGATAAGGACATTTTTTTTATGGCTATGGCTTTATTTCTACACAACCGCAATGCTTTGGTTGGCCTTTTTTCCTAAGGTCCATTTCATTATGAATTAACTAATTTTGGTCTACTTCTGGGATCTTTCAGCATTTCTGGATTAGGACACAATCATGGACCATTATATTCTGGCTAATAAGCTTCATTCTTGACGGGTTGAAACTCATGTTGATAAACATTGTTTATTTATAGTCTCTAGTCTACAAACATTGCCCACATATAGCATGCAATTTATATGGACATAAGCACAAGCAGCAATATGTGAATATGGGTACTTATATGCTTGAAACTTTTTACAGTCACACCATCTCTCATTAAGATTGATCTTGTATGTCAAAGCCATAACTCCTTCATGGGTGTTATCTAACTTTGCAACTAAAAAAATTTGATTTATTCACATAAACCCACGAACAAGGTGGGGTTTAGCTTTTTTTTTTATTTTCTTGCATGGCATTTTGTAACTGTTTCACAGTAACTGTGCCCAACTACCATCATTATTATCTACTTGTTCCCTATCACCATAAATAGTTTTGTTAATCTAATATATGTGGCTTTCACCGAAATGGTTTTGGGAAGATGAGGAGTCCCTTTGATACTTAATTTATATATTCAGCTAGGTTTGTCGTTATATGTCCATGGCATCTTCCATCATCATATAATTATGCCACTTCTCTTTTGAGATTCTATTAATCTAATCATCCGTTTTTGCATTCTCTGGATGAAGATTTTCAAACTGCCACTGTAAATGGAGTCGTCGTAACTCGTATGTTGGAAAAATAAGATCTTGATTTTTGGACTTGTTAACAACTTATAGATAAAGATGAAAATTGATAAGGTTATAAGAGAGTAAATAACTATAAATGTGATTACATACCTATATTAACAACTTGTTAACATAACTCTTTATTGTTAAACCGCCTCATGAAGTTAGCTGTACTATGTTGAATGCAGTACATAAAATATGCATGTGGAGGTTTCTATGCATTACCTGAGTCTTTGATCATAGATTTGATGGATTTGTGTAAATCAAAAATCAAACACATGCCAAGTTGTTAACAACATATCTTTGCAAATTACTGAGA
Organism: Adansonia gregorii; assembly: GCA_038382025.1. Taxonomy (NCBI): domain Eukaryota; kingdom Viridiplantae; phylum Streptophyta; class Magnoliopsida; order Malvales; family Malvaceae; genus Adansonia; species Adansonia gregorii. Next base: position 23,372 of record JBBYHO010374618.1, read on the forward strand.
AAAAATGACCATGCCTCCTTTGTCTCATCTTCTACAATGGCAAAGGCAATTAGTAGTATGTTTCAATTGCCATCTTGTGCAATAGCTAATATCAATGTTCCTTCGTATTTTCTATATAAGAACGTAACCTTTATTTAGACAACAACTTTACAGAAGGAAAAACCTTTAATGCAAGACTTGAATGTCTAAAAAAATTAATGAAAAATACTCATACCTTCCACCATTTGATGATCGTGGTGTGCAAGTACAGTTTGTAATTCCATTATTGTGCCAAGAAAAAAAGTTTGCATTACACCTAACCACTTTGGCAGATCATTATATGATTTATCCTAATTGCTAAATAGTCGAATAATTGCCTTTTGCTTTGATATCCATGCTTTCCTCTAAGAAGTCATGTATCCATACCTATTCTGTATCTCAGTAACCAACAGCGAAACAAAAATAGTCAGATTTGCTTGTACTAAAGATAAAATGCATGAACATATCATGCTAGAATCCAATTTCCTGTGATTCTGTGAAAAATGCCTTGATGCATAAGTATGAGGCCCATTATACTTTTTAATCTCCCATTCTTATTTCTTTTTCAACAATGTTGCCCTTATGCTCCAGTTGCAACCACACCATATATTATAAACTGGCTGCGATATTTGTTTAGCGAGGATTCTACTATTTCATAATCTACAGAGCTTTTAACATTATAGTGCATTGTAGCAAAAACCGTGGCCTTTTTTATTACGGATTACATCCTAACACATAGCTCACTAGTAGATGGATTCCAACTTGTTAGAAACCTTAATGTATAAGCACATTCTGAAAATTTTACTACATGCATTGTATCCAGATCGAGGGTGCGCATTTGAGAAATGGCTCATATTGATAAAGAAGATCGCTAGCTCCACTAATAGATGACTAATGAGAAGCGTTGATATCACCATCGACATCTGGGTTAATATCATTGTTATCATCACTATTATTAGCTTCAGCATACTCTTTGGGCTCACTAAAGTCACCAACATAATCACCATAAGTTCTATATGATAGTTCACTAAAGTCACCAATATCAGATGAACTCGGCCCTTCATTTTCCATTTCAACATCTCTAATTATTAGAGTCTGTCATCATGAAGTTGTTTGGCTCATCATCTTCGATGCTAGAAACTGTTGGTGAGATAAATGAATAAAAAAATTCATACAAATTATTAATCACCGTTGTGCATCTGAAAGAGGTTGATATTCAGGATTCTCAAATGGCCATGACATTTGTGCATCTGCATAGGGATATGTGAAGCTTCACCATCATGATGTACATTCAGAAATTGACATTAAGAAATTGTTGATGAACATTAAACATGTATCTTACATAAATATTTTCACGTGGGAACGTCATATATCAGACATATCTTTTTTCTCTTATAGAAATACGAAGCCTATACTTGATATCTCATACTCTGATTCTGCTCGCAGCTCTAATTTTGTACCAAATTTAACCTTTAATTCCTCTATTGTAATGTTTACGTCAATACTAATGGTTTTAGGATAATCATTTTGAAAGATAACATCTTCTTCACTGTTTACAATTTTTCCATTAAAATAGACAAATAAAACAAATCAATTACTCATGTTGGTAAGATGGAAATAACTCTAAACAAAATATTAACAACTGAACACTAATAGTAAAGAACCAAAAAGAGGAGAATGAGGAAGCACTATCACTTAACTCAGAAAACAACATTAGCAACTGAGAACGAAAATGACAATAACAGTGAGAACGATGAACTCATATTTATAATGCAACATAGTCAACAAGATTTTCTTTCCATTCAAAATGTCTGAATTTCTCCCATGCATTAGTCTAATCCTTACAGTTTGACATTTACAACCCTTGCATTAGCCTTATCAACTTATTTCATATAAGAAGGAATCAGATTCCCATGTATTAGTCTCATCAACTTATTTCATCTTAGAAAGAATCTAATTCTCATGCTTTAGTCTCATTAAGTTATTTCATATCAAAAGAAATCTAATTTTTATATGTTAGTCACATTCTTCATATGTAAATAAAAGCCTAAACTCTAAACCCTAGAACTCTACGCATTGCAGATCACGAAATCATTCGATGATTTAATGATTTCTAAATGTTAAATAAGCTAATCAAGTGTCGATTTCTCAACAATGTATAAAAAAATTTGCATGTAAAAAAAAAAATATTGTTGGGAGATTGGCACTTCAAGTGCCTATTTCCCAACATGTAAAAAAAATTGGTTTGAAAAAATTACGCGTAAAAGAAAACAATTAGCATGTAATAAAAAAAAATTATATGTTGGGAAATCGGCATTTGAATTGTCGATTTTCCAACATGAAAAAAATTTTAATGTTGAGAAATTGGCACTTAATAGGAAATCAACATCTAATGTGTTGATCTCCCAACATGCAAGAAAAAACAATTTTATGTTGGAAAATCAACACATTAGGTGCCAATTTTCCAACTTGCAAAAGGAAAATTTAATGTTGGGAAATCGGCACCTAAAAATTAGCACATTAGGTGCCTATTTCCCAACATGTAAAAGAAATTCCTATTGGAAAATTAGCATATCATGTGTCAATTTCTTAACACCATCCCAAAATAAGCCTATACGGTAAATTGATTAAAAAGGTTTAAAACAATAAATAAAAAAAATTTAATAATATTTTAATAAAAAACCTTCATGTTGCGTTAAGAAGAATTTTAATGATAACTTGGTAAATGTTACGTCATTTATGTTGTTAGCTTGTAGTCGCTTGATTATTTTTATATAATGTCATTAACTTATAAACTAGTGATATATTTAGTTCATTGAAATAAAATAAAATCATATTATAATAACTATTTTTTTAAAACAAAATAAAGTTGAAATGAAATAGAATGTTTATAGCAATTATTTGGTTAAATGGAATGAAACACTATGGGATTCGAATTTTCGATAAAAGGGATTCGATCCCTTGAGCAATTTTTATTACATTAACAGTTGGAATAGTTATATAGTGGAATAGGTGCGGAATGACTATTCTAAGCGTTTGAGAAAAAATGTCGAAATGAGCCATTCCATGAAATCATCATTTTGAGAACTAAATAGTCACGCCATTATAATATGCTAAATGATCCTATAATAAAAAATTTATGCATATGAACTAAACATGTTATAGACTAACAAAAAAAATTTATGAACACCACACAATAAATTTTAAAGGTTGAGGTATTGCATTACAAAATTTTTAAAGTACATGATCAAATATGACATTATCTTTTTTTTAAAAAAAGTAATGTATTTATTTGAAACCTTTGGACACTTTGACCAGATTATCCTTAATTTTAAAGTAAATTATCAAAATAATCTTATTTTAAAATTATTTATCAAAATATTACGGTTTTATCATCGTGACATTTTGACCCGTTCACATTGAAAGAGTCGAAACATTTCAATACGAAAGTACTAAGTGTTTTGATGCTTTCTTGATGAAAGTGTCAACTTAAGAAAGCGTCAACTTTCCTCAAGAAATTGTCAAGTATGATGACGCTTTCTAACCACTAATTTTTTTTTTCTTTAAGCACTCGTTGTTTCCTTTTTTTAAAGCTTATTAATTCAAAAATTTTCATTCGATAAATATATTTTATTATTAAAATATTTAAAATTATCTAATAAATATTTAGAAAATATTAAAATTTAAAATTATGAAAAATAATATTTTTGGTCTAAGAAACTGTCATATTTTAATATGAAAGTTTAAATTTACATTTTTCTTTCATAATTATTACATTCTAATTTTTTTACCCTATATGTGCATTTTATTAAAATATTTTAAATTATTTCATAAATATTTTTAAAAAATTTAGAATATAAAATTATGTAAAACTAATTTTTTTGACTTAAAAAACTAGGCTTTTTTATAAAAATAATATAAATTTTTTTTATTTACGTAAATAGGCCAAATTCAGATTATTTACCGAAATAGGCCAATTTTCTAATTTAATTGAGAAATCATCATTTGAAACGTCGATTTCTTAATTTAGTTGAGAAATCATCAAATTAGATGGCGATTTCTCAACTCATTTTGAGAAATCGCCATCTTATTTGGCGATT
>JBBYHO010375057.1:0-27486 GCA_038382025.1 Adansonia gregorii
TCCATGTTTCCATCACCCTCTTAGGATTATCATGCATTATTATGGCTTTTGGTTATGGTAGTTTAGGATTTAGATGCTTAATGCCTTTTTCATGTGCCAAATGCCATATTGCATCTTCATTATTTTGATAGCTCTTGCTCATGCATTTTATGCCATATTCTGCATCTTGTTATGATTAATCCACGTATAAATCATTAGCCTAACATATTTTAAGCATATTTATACATTAGCTTGCATCTTGTCATGAATCATTGTCATTTTCAGCTTCCATAATGTTTTATTGTCATAATGCATACAACTTTCTTTGTTAAGAGCATTGGTAAATTTTGCATCCCCATTTATGTTTTGTGCCATCCCTTTCTATGTTCATTGTCTTCTCCTTGTCTAAATGCATGTTTGATGGCTATCAAAAACTGATTTTCAAAACCTTCCTAAGCCAAGCATGTTAACCTCAACCAATGAGGATTAGCATGAACTTAGCATTTTCTTTAAATTTAGGAAGATATCTTGTGGAAAATTAAGGTTTCTAGATCTGGAACCCTAGTTAAACGAGCTCAAATCTTCTGATATTGCAATGAAAATGGCCTTACACGTGTTCCGAATTGTTCATGCCTTGCTTTTAAGTCGAAACCTTGAGTGGTATGATCAATGGGCTATTTCATCATCCTAAAATACTCTAGGGCTGTGCAAATGAATTCGTCATGCTTATGCCACTCTTCTCTTTCAGTCATGGATGTTTGAATGTCGCTGACTTGAGTTTGGACCCATAAACATAAAGAAAATAAGAAATATCCTCGGTTTTACTTTATCCCCTACTGGCAGGAGCACTATTATAAATTGAAAAATCATTTTCAAGTCCCAAACGATTTTTCATCAATTTTATAATTTTTTTCCAAAATTTTATCAAAATATCTTTAAAACAAGGTCTTGTTCACCCCCGGATCAGTCCGGATGAAAAAGTTATGATTTTTCAAACCTGGACTATTTAGAATCCCTAGAGTTAACAAAATGCATTCGGGTTTGGCCTTTCAGAGCCAATAAATGATTTTTCCATAATTTTTAACCATTTTTCCTGAAAGATTCATGAAATTCCTTTTTCAAAAAGGTATCCCTTGCAATTTTTTGATACTAAATGAGTCTGGGGTGATTTTTTAAATTTTGACACACCTTGTCCCTCATATGCTCTGCCGCTAGCACGACTAATCCGAACTTGAAAATTTATTTCCCTAGAAAGTGACCTTTTGAGATATTGGTAACACTTTTAGATTGACCCTCATCGAGTTACCTTTCTAACGGTGTCTTGTCCACCCTCTAAAGCCTTCAAACCAATTTAGAATAAATTTGGGATGCGGGATAGCACGATGTTGTCCCCTATTTTTGGTTATGGTCAAAATTGAGTTGTTTTACCGAGCTTCATCTCGAGATATTCAAATGTCACCATAGCACCCCAATCAGCCTCAAGAACATGCTTTGACCTCCCATAAGCTCTATCAAGGCACAAATAGACTTTACATCTTTACCATCCTCATTCAAAATAATTTCTTTTGCCAAAAGTTGTCAAAATGCTCACTCATTTTCTAAATTATAAAATTTTGTCAATTTAAGTTTTCCAGCTTAACTTCTTTAAAGAGTGTCAGACCTATCACTTTTGGGGATACTCTAACCCTGACCTTTTAAGGGGATACTCCAACCCTCCTTTTCAAATTTGTCGAAATTGAAAAATCTTTCTTTGTCGAAATGATTTGTCATCTATGGGGATACTCCAACCTTAACCTTCTAAGGGGATACTCCAACCTCGCTTTTCAAATTGTCAAGATTTAAAAATCTTTCTTAGTCAAAATTCTTTATCATCCACGGGGATACTCAAACCCTATCTTTCTAAGGGGATAGTCTAACCCTGTCTTTCAACTACAATTAAATTTTTCTCCTTCTCAGACTTCCATGAATATGTCAAACAAACCTCATTTAATCAAGAAACCCAGATGCATCTAAAAAATTATCGATTCGATTATTCTCAGATAATCGATGCCAATTGCGAGATAAATTCTAATAGACCATCCCTTTTCTTTATCATTGCATTAAATGATCCATGTTATGTTACTTCATTTATTGCCTTACTAACATGATTTCTTTGTGATGATTATTTGTATTAATGTTTTCTAATCATTTCAAATAAAACTAAAGTAATATTCTATGTGAGAATCTCCCCAATGCCCAAAGTGGAATATTCTATTTTTCAAAGTAAAATCCAGAGGTTATTTTTATTGAAAATCTCTATATTCCCTATCTATCCGGGATGTATATGAGATTAAATCTTTTCTTCAAAACCTAGATTAGTATATCCATAAAATTCATGCATTAAAAGGGGGTTATATCGAAATAGTGATGATTTAAGATCAAAAGAATCAAACCAAGATAAGACATAGCTAGTAAGGTATCAATTTTGGCAGTCGCGAAGAGGTTTATACCTTATCATGTATAACTAACTCCTGAACCCAATGATGAATCTTTGTAATACGTAGACCACGAGATCAATGTTTTGAGTTTTATAACTCAAAACATAGGTTTAAATAGGCATTCGGTCATGCCTAGCCCTAAATGATCGATGGCAATGCCATGCATTGGGCATGTCATGATGGTCATCCAAGACTAGTAAGATGAGCGATTCATCTTATGGTCCCCTTTACTATATCACTAGTTGAGAATCCATGCATTTTCGTTCTCATCAAATCGTAAAAGAAAAGTCTTGGTCAAAAAGACATTTCTAAGTTAAGAAAATATTTTAAGTTGTGTGCACCAATAGATCCACAAAGATCCATTTTGGGGTACATTGCGATAGTTTGGCGACTCCGTTGGGGATTGTATAGAGAGTTAGGCCAATAACTAGCTATGTCTTAAAAGGTTCTCGGTTCTTTCGATCTTCGATCATTGTTTAACTATGACCATTTTTTCTTTTTATCAACTAATTTTTTGTTTGGCATGATTGTTAGGATTGTCTTATTTTTGAATAATCGTTAGCTTAATAAAAACGATAATATGGAAGTAAACAAAAAGGTTTGATCATTTCCCAATCACACACCACACGCTGCATGTGCATTAGTATCCCCCCAAACTCTAAGGCATGGTTATAACCCAATCATTAGGAGGAAGTGAGCTATTCGCCTTCGTAAGCAACCCTCTACATAGGCATGGCAAAATGTAAATTACCTATGTCTCTTATGAGTAACCCTCCGTATTTGCATAGGGAAATACAATAAATGGATCGAACCCATTCCGCCAAATCTGCGATGGGTCTAGGATTAGGGTCCCTCAATTGTCCTCACCGGATGGAGGAGCAATTCGAATGCCTATTTAGGTGTCAATTTAAACCTTATGTAGTGAGCCCTATGAGCTAAACCATGTCAAACCATACCAGACCATTGCTAGAATACTCGAAGAATAGGGTCACTTGGGGAAACATTCCTAACCTTCACTCTAAATTACCATAATTATGAAGGTGACAATGAGTATACAATTGTCACCCGTATTTGTATTTTTATCATATATCAAGGCATGCTATTGTGCCACCCAAACGACAGCTAATCTTTCTATAAATAAAAGACGGTGAGCAAAAACCATTATTCACAATGTTTTATGGTGTAAGCCGTTGTGCTGTCTAAGTCATAGCTTAATGCACATCTGTACTAGTGGCTATAAACTAATGTCACTATTGGCCTGCTATTTTTCTATCAAAATAAGATATTGCATCACCTTGTGAAGGGCAGATTACATCCTCGCATGATGATATACTGCCTGTTTCTTGTCTCACTACCTTGGTTGAGACATGTTATGAATATTTTTCTCTGATGTTCTCAAATTCTTTAATTTCATACCTTTATCTCTTATACATTTCACTAACTTATTTTCCTTGTTTGTGTTCTGGCACATGCATCATTTTATCATAACCATTATGGCTATCACATTTTAGGACAATTGTTCTGGTTCGATGTTCAGCAAAGGGCATCATTTATGGAACAATAGTTTATCCCCATAATCGAGTCCTTTGAAAATGTTAGAACATAGTTAGAAGGTCACCAACATTAAGACGGGGACATCCCAAAGCTCGACTACATCTCAGAAATGCATGAAATGGTCAAGGTCGGTTTCTATCAAAATGATTGTTGGGAATCAAAGCACATTTGGGATAGTTAGGATAACAATGAGAAAGAAGCCTCGACTAAAAAGTATAGGGATATAGCTATCTTACTTTGAGTTTAGTTAGATGATGGCTTGTTACGAGTAGCGACATAGTTTTGGAATTAGGTCTACTAATGTTTCACCTTCAACCAACACGATTTAGTCCCTACCATTGATTAGTACACAGTTTTGCTTAACATAGAAAGGGCCAGGTCAGACTAGATTTACTACAAAACGCTAACGCCTCCTTCGTTCAAGAAGAGCTTGAGGCAAATTCTTGGAGCCACAGAAGCATGGGTTGATAGTCATGTCAAAGTAAAAAGAAGTAGCGAATGCATTTCTTGGGCTAGCTTGAAAGAGGGCATGGTAAATCTTTTTGATCAAAAGAAAGCTCAAGATGTTTACGCTTTGGCAATTTACAAGCTCTTTATATTCTCGAAAATTTTGGGTTATGTAGAGGCGGCAGTCACATTTTTTTCTCACCTATGTTGCAACATCAACCCTGTTTATGCCATTATTGCTAAAACCATCCACACCCTCAGCTTTTGTTAAAGAATGGGAATAGGAAGGTTTATCAGGTGTGCCCCATTGCTCTAGATATGGCTCTCAGGTCATCTCTGTGTTAGAAAAATGAGAGTTCGGCAGAATTTTTTCTTCAAGATAAGTCCTCTTTCCACGGCTTCAGAGGAAAAATGTCATCAAGATAAGACAGAAAAGCATTGGGTCGAGGAATTACAAAACTCTAGAAGGAAGAAATTACATAAAGAGCCCCATGGGTGTTCGTTCAATCAATTGTGTACAGATGTGGAGGCCACACTTATGTACCGCTCCTAGGATTATAGGAAAATACCAGTTATGCTCTTCTATTGGCATTACATCAGTTTTAGTGCTAGCAATTCATCCTGTTCTTCAAAGACTTAGGACATTAGGATTTTGAATATGAAAAACTCAATTATAAAGCGAAAGTCAAGTTAGCTTTCCAAGAATAAGATCCATTGTATGGAAAGATATTGGAGAGGAATCCCTACCACACCTAGATATGAAGAATAGAGACTCTGCCATATCAACGATCCATTGCCACCACCCAAATTCAAGATACTGCAAATCCCAATAGAAGAACTGCTTTTGAGATCGAGCTACTTAGAAGGGAGTTCAAACGAGAAAAGGCATCCTTTGCTACAAAAATCTCTCGACTTAAGGAGGAAAAGGGCCAGTTAGAGATGAATATCTATCTTAAGAGCAGTGAAATAGGCCAAGTCATTAAAGAAAGGGATAGCTTTAAAGATGACCTCGAAAGTCTAACTAAGAATTATGTGACATTTTAAAAAGCTAACAAATCCCGACAAGTGACAAGACATTAGTCGAATATGAAGCAAAAGTTGCCACTTTCAATCGCTAGTTGAATTAGCAAAAAAAAAAGTCAGAACCAGCAAAAAAAAAGTTCACGAGGGCATGAGCTCTTACTTCCACCTACCAATGGAGGACTTAAAAACTTGAGGCCTAAATGTGAGATGCTAGAGCCACCAGGGTTAAAAATAAAGCCCTTATTCATAGAATCTAGGAGTTAAAACAGTCTCTTCCGGTTTATCAAGGTCATACCAATGAACTAACAAGGGCTTCTGAGCAATGCAAACTAGATTGGCAAGCAATAATTGACCAAGCATATCTAAACTACCAAGAACAACATCAGCACCTCACTAAACAAGTTTAAATGGGTCAATAAGGTAAATGACATGATTGAAGTAGCTCGATCCATAAGGCAAGACATCATACCTGTTGGAGATCGTGAGCAATGACTTTTGGGTTTTCTTGATCATGTGATTACACAATGTAATCATGTTAGATACTTTTAGATGTAATCATGTCATAAAAGAAAAAAAAACCTTTTTGTGACTTTATGAATGATGTTATTGATGAAGATGTTCCAAGAATCAACTGTCTCTAATACATATGCACATTTAATTTCACCATTTTTCATTGCACTTACTTTAATTATTCATTATCTTAACTCATCATGCATCATAAATGCTCATCAATAAATACATTTTTGAAAAGTCTAATATGAGAATTGGGCCAAAAAAGTGCAAGGGATTTCGTGATCAATCAGAAACATAAAACCTTACATCATGCACTACTACAATATATGACACCGTAAGCAAATCACGGATAGTGATCATGAAGCTCATATTGAGCAACTTGAGCTAATGGTTAAGGAATCATAAGACCAGATGCTTCATTAGCAATACAAAATTCAAAATCAAGTCGCAAAACTTATAGAACTAATGATCGCCTCTATAAAAGAAAAAGGGCAAGCCAGCACTACTAAAACAAAGAACGATCCTCCCAACACTAAAAGTCCCCCTACCAATAATCCAAACCTGTCCAAGGGGAAAGTAGACAAGGACAACAACCTAATCCTACACCTATCACTCGGGCTCTACCAGTTATCTACCTAAATCCCATTACGGCAAGTCAATTCATTCCTGGCACTTAAGGGGTGAATATAAGAGTCTCATCGACAGATCCGATAACCTTTAACCATGAGGAACCAAAAAAAATAGTAGGTCAAAAAACCACCATGACTGCAAAAGAAGTTAACAAATTCTAGCTACTAAAAGAATGCCTCTAAGCTATCGAGGGAAGTGACAAGTTCGGAGCTTTTGATGTGCAATCATTGTCTTTGGTGTCCAACCTCGTCATTCCCTAAAAGTTTAAAGTCTTTGAGTTTGAAAAGTTTAATGAAACCATCGACCCTTTTGTCTATGTTCAAATGTACCTACAAAATATGGTTGAGTACGAGAAAGCTGAAAAGCTCCTTATCCATTGCTTACAGCACAGCCTTATTACAGTAGCAGCTTGGTGGTATATCGAGCTAGACAATGTGAAAATCCAATCATGGGCCAATTTGTCTAAGGCCTTTCTAAATCAATACCAGCATATGTCAGATTGGGTGTCGAATTAACTTTCTTTGATGAATTTTGATAAGAGATCCATTGAAAGTTTCAGGTAATAAGCCTAAAGGTGGAGAAAAAAAGCAGCCCTAATCTAGCCTTCCCTTACAGAAAAAGAGATGACAGTCATTTTCATTCACACTTTATGCACTTCTTATTACAAGAAGCTTGTAAGAAATGCCACCAAAAAATTCGCAGACCTAGTCCTCTTTGGAAAAATGATTGATGTAGCCATTAAGAGTGGTAGAATGTCAGCCAGGGAAATGTTTGGATCAAGCAAGAAGCCTATTGCTAGAAAAAAAGAAGGAGAGGCCAATACCATAAGTTATACTAACTTATCTCAACCAAAATGGTGTAAATACCCGACCCTCACTACCCAAGCATGTTGTATTCTCATCCTATCACCATTTTTACTTAGCCAATTAATGCCATAACCTACAACCCATCCTTTGCAATCCCATCCAACCCATCATAAAGCTACCTTCCATAAGTTCACCAAAGTACCAATTAAGCAACCAATAATGCGCCTAGCAATTGAGGTGAGGTGCAAATTAACAAAGACAACATTTTGATCCTATCCTTATAACCTATAAGAAGCTTTACCAGACCTTGCTCCAAAATCAATTAGTGGCCCTAATCTATGTCCCAAAAAAGAAGCCACCATGCCTACAATGGTACAACCTAATGACCACTGTGAATACCATGCTGGGGTAGCACGGCATGACATTGAGAACTGCATATCTTTCAAACAAAATATGCAAAACCCAATTACTCAAAAGTCTTGCAATTCAGGATGAACCAAGGAGCAAATGTTGCCACCAATCCTTTACTAAACCATATTGAGCCAGCTACAAACATGATCGGCATTAAGAACAAATATGAACTAAAGCAAGCATAAAGGATGTAAGGACGCCAATGTTCTTGGTCTGGCAAGCATTGATTTAGGTTAGGTTGCTTAACATAATAGAAAAATTGGAAGACAATCTCGACAACATTTATGACTTCCACATAATTGCAGGTCATACCCTGCAAACATACAGGGAGTTTAGGTCCATGGTTTAAAGAATGATGAATGAAGGCCAGATAGAATTTTATCATGAATCACACCTGCTGCTGAATCAATCAATATAATAGGAGATGGAACCATGCATCCACCTTACAGGAGAAATCGACCATTTATTCTTCATGGTAAGTAAGTTCCAACGTTAGTTTTCTAACACCTACACTAAAGTTAGTTATGGAAGTACCTAAACCATTCCCGTGTAAGAGCAAAAAAGCTATCCTATGAAAATTCAGGAATTAGGTAGTGATGATCAGAGAACTAACTCCTTTAAATGTTGTAATGAAACTGTCAGGAGTTAATCACCTAACCCATAGCGATAGGTGCTACGCTCTCTTAGCTCAAGAAAAACAAAAGGTTGATGCATCTCCAAGCACTAGTACTATTTAGGCCCAAGCAAAGAATTTTAAGCCCGAGAAAGTCAAGAAAGCAGTAAGTGAAAGAGAAGCTACAAAGTTTCTTAAGTTCATTAAGCATAGTGAATACTACATTATAGACTAGTTAAGCAGCAACCCATAAAGATTTTTGTGCTATCTCTATTTTTTAATTCAGAGGTTCACCGAAAGGCATTATTAAAGGTGCTAAACAAAGCATATGTGCCTTCAGATGTCCCGTGGATAAATTGGATTGGCTAGTCAACAACATCATGGCCGATAATTATATCTCTTTCACTAATGGTGAGATCCCAACTGGAGGCAGAGGCAGTTATAAAGCTCTGCATATCACTACCCATTGTAAGGGATGCATTTTGCCCAAAGTACTCATAGACAATGGGCCAGCCCTTAATGTTATGCCCATGACTACATTAAGTAAACTCTCTATTGATCAGTCCAACATCAAAAGTAGCCATACCATAGTCTGAGCTTTTGATGGTACATGTCATGGAGTAATTGGAAATATCATAATCCAACTTCAGTTAGGCCCATGTATATATGAAGTTAACTTCCAAGTTATGAATATTAATCCTTCTTACAACTGCCTATTAGGAAGGCCATGGATACACTCCACCAGAGCCATCCCATCTTTTCTCCATTAAAAGCTCAAATTTTTGATAGATGACAAAGTGTCACCATTGAAGCTAAAGAAACAATGATAGCCACTTGTTTCACTGAGGATACCTATATAAAGCCTAATGAGGATGCGCCAGAGTCATCTTTCCAATCCTTCGAGTTTGTTAATGCAATATTTATGGAAGAAGGATTGCCAATAATTGAACTCAACTATCAAAGAGTACCCACTTAGGTTTAAAAATGACCATTGGCAAAGGTTTTCATGCTGGAAAAGAGCTTGGCAAGAATCTGTAAGGGTTGGCCCAAGCCCTACAGGTCACCATTCAAGCCAACAACAGAGGCATAGGATTCAAGGCCAATACGCACTTCAGAAAGTAACAAGAAAAGAGGATCTATAACCAAGGGATGCCATGATTATTAGGTTAAGAGGAGAAATCGTAGCCGATAATGTTTTCATCTCTCTTGAGATATTTCATTTAGGAGGACAAATTGATCCAAGCCAACCAGAAGAGCAAAGGCTAAAGGTGTCTTAGTCATCCTAAATAGAGCACTTAATAACCTCTATCTCTAAGATACCAAGCCATAAAATTCATGTCCTTTTACTAAGACTTGATTTTGATGACAGGGTCATGATGGAAGCCCCTGCTCTTTTGCTCCCTTTCATGTAACATTAAAAAATGAAAACCTACCTACCCTCGCCCTAGGGTAGATAAGTGTCCTATGTAAAGGGTATTTTTTATCAAACATTTCAATGAAATGACTTTTACATATATCATTTCATATTGTGTATCACTTTTACCCTTTTTGTCTCCATTACTCTTTTACATTTATTTTTATCCAAATCCCTTAGTTGTGTAGGTGCCTTTTGTAATATTTATTTCTTTACCCTTTCAAGTATCTTTATGATAGTGACATGGATGTGTCTGATGGGTCTTTAATGATCAATTTTGAATAGTCAATTTGCACTAGTGAAGCGATCCTGAACAAGATTTTAAAGAAAGCTCTATACCACTGACCTCTTACAATTAGCTAAGCAAGAAGAGAAGCAGATCATGCCCCATAAAAACCCAATGGAAGTAACAAATTTGGGTACTCAAGAGGATTGAAAGGAGGTTAAAATCAGAACCTTAATAAAGTCAACAACTAGGACCAAGTTGATAGACCTACTTTAGGAATATCAAGATGTATTCCCTTGGTCATATCAGGACATGCCAGGACTAGACACTGATATAGTGGTCCACAAGCTTCACATCAAGCCTAAATGCAAAGTAATCTAGCAAAAGTTAAAGAAGATGAAGCCAAAAATGCTTCTCAAAATTAAAGAAGAAGGGAAAAAGTAGTTTGATACAGGATTTATTGGAGTAGACAAATATCCAGAATGGATTGCCAATATAGTCCCAATCCTAAAGAAAGATGGCAAAATACAAATGTATGTTAATTATCGAGATTTGAATCGAGCTAGTCCTAAGGATAACTTCTCGCTACACTATATCAACATTTTGGTAAACAACACGGCCAAGAATTTTCTATATGCCTTCATGGATGGATTCTCAAGCTATAACTAGTTCAAGATGGTGCCCAAAGACATGGAGAAATAACTTTTGTAGCCATGTAGGGGATATTTTGCTACAACATCATGGCCTTTAGACTAAAAAAATGATGGGGCAACCCATCAATAGGCCATGGTAACCTATTCCATGACATGATGCACAAAAAAATTAAGGTCTACATTGATGACATGATTGCTAAGTCAATGAAAGAGGATAAGCATGTCACAGACCTTCAAAAACTTTTTGAACGGCTACGAAAATTTTAACTCAAATTGAATCCTACTAAGTGTACCTTTAGAGTCACTTCAAGTAAGCTTCTATGCTTTATAGTCAACAAAAAGGGATTGGAGTTGACCTAGACAAAGTAAAAGGCATTCAACATATGCCACCACTTCAAACCCAAAAGGAAGTGAAAAGCTGTTTAGAGAGACTTAACTACATTGCCAGATTCATAACCTAGCTCACTGATAAATGCAACCCCATCTTTTGATTTTTTTGCAAATAAAATCCAGGAGAGTGGAAGGAGGCATGTCAATAAGCCTTTGATAAAGTCAAACATTATCTGTCAAGCTTGCCAATATTGGTACCATCGGTGCCTAATCGACCTTTAATCATTTACTCGACAGTCTTCGACAAGTCTATGAGTTGTGTATTAGGGCAGCATGATGAGTCAGGAAAGAAGGAACAAGCAATCTACCATTTAAGCAAAATATTCATAGAATACGAGTGCAATTACTCCAAAGTCGAGAAATTATTATGTGCTTTAGTTTGCATAGCCAAGAAACTCAAGCAGTACATGCTATATCACACTAAATGGTTGATTGCAAGGCTTGATCCTATAAAGTATCTATGCAAAGCCCATACATTATCAGAAAAGCTAGCTAGATGGCAAGCCCTACTTTCTAAATATGACATTGCCTATGTCAATCAAAAGGCCATCAAGTGTAGTGCGATAGCTGACTTTTTGGCAAGTCAAGCGGCAAATGACTATGAACCCTTAAAATTTGACTTCCCAAATAAAGATCTAATATGTATTTCTGAAGATAAAGATGTATCCAACCAAGATTAATCCTGGAAGATGTATTTTGATAGAGCATTAAATGCTCTAGGACATGGAATTAGGGTGATATTGATGTCTTCTAACATCAGTCATTATCTGTTTGTAGCAAAGCTAAATTTCAACTGCACAAATAATATCGTAAAATATAAAGCTTGTGTCATGGGGCTTCAAGCAGCCATTGAGTGAAATGTCAAGATATTATAAGTTTTGATGATTCGGCCCTAGTTATATACCAATTGAAAGAAGAGTGGCAAACTAATGATGCCAAACTGATGCAGTATGGGAAGATGATAGCAGAGTTTAATAAAGAATTTAAAGATATTAGTTTTCAACATTTACCTCGAGAAGAGAACTAAATAGTTAATGCTTTAGCTACCTTGTCATCCATGTTTAAAGTCAACCATGAGTCGGATGTTACTCCTATCTAGATAAGCATCTGCATAACTTTGGTTTATTGTCATAGTGTTCAAAAAGAGAAAGATGGCCTACCATGGTACTGTGACATCTTTCGTTACATCAAGGATCAGCAATATCCTAAACATGCAACTAAGACTGATAAAAGGACCATCAGAAAGCTAGTAATAGGATTTGTTCTCAATGGAAAAATCTTATATAAAAAGAGTCACGCTGAAATATTGCTCGGATGCATTGACACTCCTGAAGCCAAAAAGATCCTAGAAGAAATTCATGAAAAGATTTATGGTACACATGCTAATGGACATTGGATGGCTAAGCAAATCATGAGAGTGGGTTATTACTAGTTGACCCTCGAGAGAAACTGCATCAATGATGCTCGAAAATACTGTAAGTGTAAAATCTATGCAGACAAGATCAATGTCCCTCTAATGCCACTTCACATCATGATGTCCCCATGGCCCTTCTCCATATAGGGCATGGACATGATCGAGCAAATTAGCCCTAAAGCTTCCAATGGGCATCATTTTATCTTGGTAGCAATTGACTATTTCACCAAATGGGTGAAGGCTACCTCATCTGCTAATGTCACTAGATCGACCATCTATAAGTTTGTCAAGCGGGACATCATCTGTAGATATGGCCTCCTAAACAAAATCATCATAGACAATGCAAGCAACTTAAACGATAAAATGATGCAAGTGGTTTACTCATAGTGCAAGATCCAGCATCATAATTTTGTCCCTTATCGCCCAAAGATGAATGGGGCAGTCGAGGCAGCCAACAAAACCATTAAAAGAATTGTTAAGAAAATGGCTAAGATTACAAAGACTGGCATGAGAAGCTATTCTTTGCACTTCATGCTTATCGAACCTCAGTTTGTACTTCCATGGGTGCTACACTATTTTGTCTTGTCTATGGGATAGAAGCTGTATTGCCTATCAAAGTTGAAATCCCTCCTTTCAGAGTCTTGATGGAAACCAAACTTGAAAAAGCTGAAGGGATTAAAAACAGATACGACTAACTCAACCTCATCAAGGAAAAACAGATAAAAGCCATCTGCCATGATCAAATGTATCAAAGATACATGATCCGAGCCCACAATAAAAAAATGCACCCACGATAATTTCACCAAGGAAAATTGGTATTAAAAAAGATCTTCTTAATTCACAAATATGCACGGGGCAAGTGGATCCCTAACTGGGAAAGATCGTATGTCTAAAGTAAGCTTTCTTCGAAGAGGCCCTAATCTTGTCAGTAATAGATGGTAATGTCTTACCCAACCTAATCAACTTCGATTCTATTGAGAAATACTACATGTATAGGGTGAAAGCCAAAAAAGGTTTCTTTAGAAAAAAAAGAAAACAAAAACAAAATAAAAACAAAAAGCAACCAACAAAAAAGAAGGTTTCTTTAAAAGAAAAGAGAAAAACAAAACAAAACAAAACAAAACACAAAGAAAAAAACAAACAAATAAAAAAAAAGTAAACAAAAAGGGGTTTAGATGAAAATTTAAAAAGGGCATCTGGATAGCGAACCCGACTACCGTTGAAAGCTAGTAAGGGCGACTTGAGAAAATCAATTTTGATGAGGCATAAACTAAGATTACCTACAGGACAATGCAAAGAAATGCTAGAGATCTTCCGAAAATCAGCTAATACTAGCATATTTATTGTTCGAGAAAGATCCTGAAGAGCATTTAAGGAACATCAATGTCATGATTGTTGAATGCATCTTCTGCCTAAAAGATCATACTTCTTGCCACCGAATCACTTGTTTGTTAAATAGTATACTAAGTTGTATCTCTTTGTTGTCATGAATAAATATTGCCTTGTTTCTTTTAACCCTTGTACAATTCACATTGCACTTTTCATTTCACGGATAATGTTTGATAATCAACTGATATATGCATCAAGACATGTCAATATTACATCAAAAGGAAAAAAAAGCACAGGGAACTTTACTCATGCCCTAATTGTCAAGATCATGCACTTTTCGCGTCTAAATACCTGCTAAGCATGACCATACTCTAAACCATTTCTTGCTTTCATAAGCCACATCTCAAGAAAAACCATTTTAAGCTAACTAAAAATCGACCCATGCATTATATTAGAATCCTATCAAAACCAAAGACATCAACCTAATTAGGCAAAAAGTCACCAAATTATTGACAATGCCTTTCAATTATCGAGAAAATGATTGGGCCTACAAAATTGAGAAATAGAATAATCCAAATTCTTGAGAATAGTTTTTTTGTTGTATACCAGTGGAGCTAGGATAACCTACAATCCTCAGCAGGATTAGGAAAATTACCATCCATGGTTGCAACCAAGATGAATCTCCATCCCCTTGAGAATTTGAATGATATACAAGAAAAACTATGATTATCTCCTGTATTAGACTTCACATCATGCAATCATGGTAGTATTTCACATCATGCATTCATATTACTATCACACATCATGATTTTTACAAAGTTACCTCAATCCAAGTTCACCAAACCTTCAAGGATTCCTTAATAAGAACTCTAAGCTTCATAAACCAAGCATTGTTCAGGAGGCACCTCTCAAGAAATCTTCTTAAGCCTACAAGTTAGTGGCACCCTTTCAAAGCCCATAAGTCAGTGGCACCCGTTTAAAGCCCATAAATTAGTGGCACCTTTTTAAAGCCCATAAGTTAGTGGCACCCCTTTAAAGCCCATAAATCAGTGGCACCTTTTTCAAAACCTAAAAGTCAGTGGCACCTCTTTAAAGCCCACAAGTCAATGATACCTTTTTTAAAGCCCATAAGTTAGAAGCACCTTTTTCAAAAGTCCACAAGTCAGTGGCACCTTTTTCAAAGCCGACAAGTCAGTGGCACCCCTTTAAAGCCCATAAGTCGGTGGCACCCCTTTAAATCCCACAAGTCATTGGCACCCCTTTAAAGCCATAAATTAGTGGCACCTCTTTAAAGCCCATAAGTCAATAGCGTCTTTTTCAAAGCCTATAAGTCAGTGGCACTACTTCAAAGCCTACAAGTTAGTGGCATCTTTTTCAAAGCCCATAAGTCAATGGCACCTCTTCAAAGCCTACATAAGTTAGCGACACCTTTCCAAAACCCACAAGTCAGTAGCACCATCAAAACCCATAAAAGCTAGAGGCACCTGAGCTGAAGCCTACATAAGCTGGTGGCACCCAAGTCTCAATCAAAGCCTACGTGAGCTGGCAGCTCTCGAGTCAAAGCCCACATAAGTTGATGGCACCTAAGTCTAAGTCAAAGCCTGCACAAGTTGGCAGCACTCAAATTAAAGCCCATACAAGCTGGTGGCACCCAAGTTTAAGTTAAAGTCTACACAAGTTAGTGGTAGCCACATAAAAAACCTACGATACTCTACACTTGCCTAAGGGGGTCAAACCTTAGAAAACCTAGCACCCTAGTGTTCTGGGAAACATTATTCCACCCTAAACAAAATAATGTCTACTCATTTTTGCCCTATTCTTGATTTTTAGCAATAGTCAAAGAGGGGCAACTATAGACACCTTATTTTGTCTGGGCTAATTTTTAGCAACTTAAAGTATGGATGTGAGAAGGCACAATAATTAGCGCATTACAAAAAAGTATTTCGAGGTGGTTAAGAAGGCCTATGGATCATATCAAAGGTAAATACAAAGATGCGGCATCAAAGGACGTAGTTCAACATGACCAGGATAAAAGATATAAGAAAATTCATAATTTTGCTTGAATGTATCGATACATGGTTCTCATATATCGATACAATGCTCCAATGATCCAAAAATTTGAAATGCCCCTATTTGTATCGATACAACATGTAAATGTATCGATACAGGAGCTCATGTATCGATACTAGGCCATGCCAAGACCAGAATATGCATTCTATAAAAAATGTAATGATACATATCAACATGTATCGATACAATGGTTCATAGTATCGATGCAATGATCATTGCATCTATGCAATGTTCATTGTATCAATACACTCAAGGTTTTTAGACCAAATGTATCGATACATTCTATAATGTGTCAATACATATTGGCCATTTTTTATGGTCTGGGCATTTTTGACTCTCCACCATTTGATAAAAAACTCAATTTAACTTATTTCTTTGCATAAAAAAATCAAAACCAATATCAAATTATGAATTTAGACTTTTGATTAATTAAAACATTTTTTAAGTCTAAATTAGATCAAAAAGTTCAATGTCACATGATCTCCCTACTCCTCCCTAGTTTATCTACCAATATCACCATCATCCACCCTATTTGCTAGAAAATCATTTCAGCATTTAAACCAAACACCCTATTGTAGACACCTCATTTTGTCCGAACTAATTTTTTAGCAATCAAAAGCATGGATATAAGAGGGGCGTTGATCACTATCGCCTAGCAAAAAATGTTTTTTTAGGATGTTAAGAAGGCCTAAGGATCATATCAAAGGTAAATGCAAAGATGTGGCATCAAATAACATAGTCCAAGGTATTCAGGGATAAAAAATATGAGAAAATTCATAATTTCACTTGATGTATCGATACATGGCTTTTATGTATCGATACAATGCTCTAACATGCCAAAAATTTGAAATGTCCCCATTTGTATCGATACAACATGTAGATGTGTCGATACATAAGCTTCTGTATCAATACAGAACCTGATGTATCGATACTAGACCATACCAGGACCAAAACATGCATTCTGAAAAGGAATATCTTGATACATATCAACATGCATTGATACAATGGTTCATAGTATCGATACATTGGTCATTGTATCTATACAATGTTCATTGGATCAATACACACAAGGTTTTTGGACCAAATATGTTGATACATTATGCAATGTATCAATGCATATAGGCCATTTTCACGATCAGGTATTTTTAACTCGTCTACCATTGATCCAAAACTCGATTTTAACTCGTTTCTTTGCATAAAGAAAGATGAAAACATATATCAGATTATGAATTTAGACTTTTGAATTAATCATAACATCTTCTTGAAGTCTAAATTGGATAAAAAAAGGGTCAATATTACATAATCACCCTACTCTTTTGCTTGTTAACCAATATCACCATCAGCCACCCTATTTGCTAGAAAAGCATTTCAGCATTTAATCCAACCACCCTATGTACATCACATTGGCAGCAAGTTGCTTCCTACAGGCACTTTATAGCCACCATGCTGACATCACCTTGTCCCCCTTGAGAAATGGCCAAAAACACCCTTAATTTGGCTCTAAAAGGCTGGTATAAATGGACCACTTCTATCTTAGTAGAAAAAGGTTAGATTCCAGCTCATCTACACCTTTAAAAAACACATTCATACACCAAACAAAACCAAATCCCGTATCTCTTCACCCACCACCCAAAAAATAGCCCCAAAACACTTACTTTCACTACACACTCCAAAATCACCCTCATCCATAGTAGAACCAAAACCTTATCATTTTTCTTTTTTTTTTTTGCTTATTAACAACAAGGAAAAGATAAAAATTCAAGCCATCTCTACTGCTTAAATCATTTGGCCAAGAAGTGAAGTTTTGGTATAACTTCTCATTTTATCATTTTCATTTTTTGTTTTTTTAGCATCTTCATCATTTTAGTGAGCTCTGTATGTTTCCATCACCCTTTTTAGAATTATCATGCATTATTATGGATTTGGTTGTGGTAGTTTAGGATTTGGATCTTTTAATACTCCTTTTTTATGTGCAAAAATGCCTTATTTCATCTGCATTAGTTTGATATCTCTTGTTCATGCATTTTATGCCATGTCCATGCATCTTATTATTCTTAATCCATGCATGAATCATTAGCCTAACACATTTCAAACACAGTTGCACCTTAACTTGCATGAATCATTATCATTTTTAGCATCCATAACATTTTCTTGTCATAGTGCATAACACTTTCTTTGTTTAGGCCATTAGTAAAATTAGCATCCCCATTCATATTATATGCCATCCCCTTGTATGTTTGTTGTCAAAATGCATGCTTGATGGATGATAAAAACTGATTTTCGAACCCCCAAGCTAAGCATGTTAACCTCACCAATAAGGATTAGCATGGACTTAGCATTTTCCCTAAAGCTAGCAAAATATCTTAGGGAAAATTAAGTTTTCCAAATCTAGAATCTTCATTAAACAAGCTCAAATCTTCTAATTTTGAAATGAAAATGATCTTACAACTATTCCCTAAATGTTTGTGCCTTTTTATTAAGTTGAAACCTTGAATGGTATGATCAATGGGCTATTTCATCACCCCAAGCTACTCTGAGGTTATGCGAATAAGCTTCTGATGCTTATTCCACTCTTTCCCTTCAGTCATAGATGTTTTAATGTCAATGACTCGAGTTTGGACCCGTAGACATACAAAAATAAGAGATATCCCTTGCTTTGCTTTGTCCCTTATTGGCAGCACAACTGTTGCAAATTGAAAATTCAATTTAAAATCTTAAACAATTTTCATGAATTTTTTGATATTTTTCTACCAAAACAGGTTGAATTATCTTTAAAATAATGTCTTATTCACCCCTAGATCATTTCGGATGAAAGAGTTATGATTTTTCAAGTCTAAACTGTCTGGAACCTCTAGAATCCAAACATGTATTCTGGTTAGGCTGTTCAGGCCCACCAAATGATTTTTCCAATTTTTTCAAAAAATTTTTTCTAAAAGGCTCATGAAATTCCCTTTTTAGAAAGGTATTGTTTGCAATTTTTGGTACCAAACGACTCCGGGGTGATTTTTCAAATTTTGACACTCCTTGTTCTTCATATGCTCTACCAGTAGTACAATTAATCCGAATTTGAAAATTTATTCCCTTGGAAAATGACTTCTTAGGACATTGAGAATATTTTTAGATCGACCCTCGTCGAGTTAGCTTTTTAGCCATAACTTGTCTGCCCTCTAAATCCTTCAAACCAATTTAGAATAAATTTGGGAAATAGGATGGCGCAATGTTGTCCCCTGTTTTTGGTTATGGTCAAAATAAGTTGCTTTCCCAAATTTTGTCTCGAGACATTCGAATGCCTCTGTATCACCCTGATCAGGCTCAAGAACACACTTTAACATCCCACAAGCTCATATCACGGTATAACCATATTTTACATCTTTATCATCCTCATTCACAGTAAATCTTTTTGCCAAAAATCATCGAATGCTCATCTATTTTCTAAATCATGAAGTTATGTCATCCACGGGGATACTCCAACCTCGTTTTTCAAAATTGTCAAGATTGGAAAATCTTTCTATGTCAAAATGATTTCTCATTCACGGGGATACTCTAACCTTGACCTTTTAAGGGGATACTCTAGCCCAGCTTCTTAAAATTGTCAAGATTTAAAAATCTTTCTTTGTTAAAATTATTTGTCATCCATGGGGATACTCCAACCCTATCTTTTCGAAGGGATACTCCAACCCTATCTTTTAATTGCAATTAAATTCTCCTTCCTAGATTTCCATGAATATGTCAAACAAATCTCGTTTAATCAAGAAATCCAGATGCATCTCAAAAATGGTCGATTCAGTTATTCCTAGATAATCAATGCTAATAGCAAGATAAATTCCCATAGTCCACCCATTTTTTTATCATTGCATTGAATGATCCATGTTATGTTATTTCATTTATTATCTTACTAACATGATTTCTTTGTGATGATTACTTGCATTCATGTTTTCAAAATGTTTTGAAATGAAATTAAAGGTAATGTTCCGCATGGGTATCTCTCCAGTGCCCAAAATGGAACAATCCATTTTCAAAGTAAAATCCAGAGGTTATTTTTATAAAAAATCTCTATATTCCTCATCTTTCAGGGGCGTATATGAGATTAAATCTTTTTCATTAAAACCTGGATTATTTCTATAAGATTCATGCATTTGAAGAGGGTTATATCAAAATATTGACAACTTAAGATAAAAAGAATCAAAACCAAGAAAGATATAGCTAGCAAGGTACCACTTTTAGGCGTCGCAAAGCTGTTCGTACCTCATCTTGCATAACCAACTCTCGAACCCAAACAGTGAATCTTTGCATTATGTAAACCACAGGATCGAAGTTTTGAGTTTTGTAACTCAAAACATAGGTTTCAATAGGCATCCGATCATGCCTGGCCCAAAATTATCAGTGGTGACTCCAAGCGTTGCCCATTTTATGATGGTTATACGATATTAATAAGATAAGTGATTCATCTTATGGTCCCCCTCACTGTATAATAAGCCAAAAATTTATGCATTCTCATTTTGATCACATGACCAAAGAATAGTCTCAGTCAAGAAGACATTCCAAGTCAAGAAAGTATTTTAAGTCATATGCACTCTTATATCCACGAGAATCCATGCTGGGGTATGTTGCAACACCTATGTCTATCACATCGGCAGCAAGTTGCTCCCCATAGCCACTCTATAAACTTGCCCCCTTGAGAAATGACTAAAAACACCTCTAATTTGGCTCTAAAATACTGGTATAAATAGACCATTTATATCTAAGCTAAAAAAAGTTAGATTCCAGCCTGTTTTAGCATCCAAAACACATTCCTACACCAGGAAAACCAAAATCTTATAGCTCTTCACTCACCACCCAAAAATCGCCCCACAATACTTATTCCCAACCATTTAACATTTTGAAAATCACCTTTGTCCATACCAGAACAAAAACCTCATTATTTCTCACTTTTTCTTCTTTATTAACAATAGGGAAAAGAGGGCAATTCAAGCCATCTCTACTTCTCTAATTATTTGGCTGAAAATTAAAGTTTTATTGGTATATTTTCCTACTTTATCATTTTTATTTTTTGTTTCTTAGCACCTTCATCATTCTAGTTAGCTCTCCATATTTTCATCATCCTCTTAGGATTATCTTGCATTATTGTGGCTTTTGGTTGTAGTAGTTTAGGATTTGGATGCCTTGATGCCCCTTTGATGTGCCAAATGCCTTATTTCATCTTCATTATTTTAATAGCTCTTGCTCATGCATTTTATGCCATATCCATCCATCTTGTTACGATTAATCCATGTATGAATCATTAGCCTAACATATTTCAAGCATATTTATACATTAGCTTGCATTTTATCATGAATCATTGTCATTTTCAGCTTTTGTAACATTTTCTTGTCAAAGTGAATAACACTTTCTTTACCAGGAACATTGGTAAAGTTTATATCCACCATTATGTTTCATGCCATCCCTTTGTATGTTCATTGTCTTTTCCTTATCTAAATGCAAGTTTGATGGCTATCAAAAACTAGTTTTCAAAACCTCCCCAAGCCAAGCATGGTAACCTCAATCAATAAGGATTAGCATGAACTTAGCATTTTCTTTAAAGTTAGCAAGATATCTTAGGGAAAATTAAAGTTTCCAGATCTGGAATCTTGGTTAAACGAGCTCAAATATTCTGATTTTGCAATGAAAATGGCCTTACACTTGCTCCCAAATTGTTCGTGCCCTATTTTTAAGCGAAACCTTGAGTAATACGATCAACGGGCTATTTCATCATCCCAAAATACTCTGGGGCTATGTAAATGAATTGGTGATGCTCATGCCACTCTTTTCCTTCAGTCTTGGATGTTCGAATGTTGATGACTCGAGTTTGGACCCATAAACATAAAGAAATTAAAAAGTCATTTTACAATTGAAAAGTCATTTTAAAGTCCTAAATGATTTTTCATGAATTGTATAATATTTTTCTCCACAATTATATCAAAATATCTTTAAAACGAGGTCTTGTTCACCCCCAGATTAGTTTGGATGAAAGAGTTATGATTTTTCAAACCTAGACTATTTAGAATCCCTAAAGTTAATAAAGTGCATTATCATTGGGCCTTTCAGACCCACTAAACGATTTTTCCAAAATTTTTAAACATTTTTCCTATAAGATTCATGAAATTCTCTTTCAGAAAGCTATTGCTTGCAATTTTTTGATACCCAATGAGTCCAGAGTGATTTTTTAAATTTTGACATACCTTACCCCTTATATGCTTTGCCAACAGCACAATCAATTTGAACTTGGAAATTTATTTCCATGGAAAGTCACCTTTTGGATAGTAGGAACACTTTTAGATTGATCGTCATCGAGTTCCTTTCTAACGGCATCTTGTCCACCCTCTAAGCCTTTAAACCAATTTAAATAAATTCAGAAAGTGGGATAGTGTAGTGCTGTCCCCTATTTTTGGTTATGGTCAAAACTAAGTTGTTTCCTGAGCTTCATTATGAGACAATCGAATGTCACCATAGCACCTTGATCAGCCTCGAGAACATGCTTTGACCTCCCACAAGCTCGTATCGAGGCACAAACATACTTTACATCTTTAACGTCCTCATTCACAATAATTTCTTTTGCCAAAAGTCATCAACATTTTCTAAATCACAAAGTTTTGTCAATTTATGTTTTCCACTCAACTACTCTAAGATGTGTCACTTTTAAGGATACTCTAACCCTGACCTTTTGAGGGGATACTCCAACCTTATTTTTCAAAATTGTCAAGATTTAAAAATGTTCCTTTATCAAAATGATTTGTCATCTATAGGCATACTCTAACCTTGACCTTCTGAGGGGATACTCTAACCTCACTTTTCAAATTTTCAAGATTTAAAAATCTTTTTTTGTGAAAATTATTTGTCATCCACGGGGATACTCGAGCCCCATCCTTTTGAGGGGATACTCTAACCTTGTTTTTCAACTACAATTAAATTTTTCTCCTTCTCGGACTTCCATGAATATGCCAAACAAACCTCGTTTAATCAAGAAATCCAAATGCATCTAAAAAATTATCGATTCAATTATTCTTAAATAATTGATGCCAATTACGAGAAAAATTCCAATAGACCATCCCTTTTCTTTCTCATTGCATTGAATGATCAATGTTATGTTGCTTCATTTATTGGCTTACTAATATGATTTCTTTATGATGATTATTTGCATTCATGTTTTCCAATCATTTCAAATAAAACTAAAGTAATATTCTGTGTGGGTATCTCTCTAGTGCCCAAAGTGGAATATTTCATTTTTTAAAGTAAAATCCAGAGGTCATTTTTATTGAAAATCTCTATATCCCCATCTCTTCAGGGCGTAAATAAGATTAAATCTTTTTATCAAAACCTAGATTTGTATTTCCATAAAATTCATAAATTTAAAAGGGGTTTTATCAAAATAGTGACGAGTTAAGATCAAAAAAATCAAAACCAAGATAAGACATAGCTAGTATGGTACCGATTTTGGGCATCGCGAAGAGGTTCATACCTTAACGTGCATAACCAATTCCCAAACCCAATAACAAATCTTTGTACTACGTAGACCACAGGATTGATGTTTTGAGTTTTGTAACTCAAAACATAGGTTTCAATAGGAATACGATCATGCCAAACCTAAATAATCGATGGTGGTTCCATGCATTGCCCATGTCATAATGGTCATCTAAGACCAATAAGATGAGCGATTTTTCTTATGGTCCCTTTCACTATATCATAAGTTGAGAATCCATATATTCTCATTCTTATCACATCGTAAAAAATGTCTCGATCAATAAGACATTTCCAAGTTAAAAAAATATTTTAAGTTGTACACATCCATAGATCTGCAAGGATCCACCTCAAGGTACGTTATGACAATAGACGAACTTTGATTCTAAAACATGGTGGGAAGTAAAGTTTTCCTTATGAAACCAAAGCATCAATTCAGATATCTCAATGAGGAGAATGAATTTGTGGTGCTTGATCATTAAAAAAAGAGAGATTATTATGTGAATCTGCATTTATCCTAATTGAAAATGAACTTTAATTCTAAAACTCATAGAAAGAGAGTTTTTCTTTTGAAATCAAAGCATCAATATCATTTATCCCAATGAGGAGAATATGTTTATGGTTCCCAATCATAAAAAAAAAAAAGAGATTATTATTTGAATCTGTGTTTGTCCAAATCGATAAATGAATATTAATTCAAAACATAGCAAATGTTTTTCTTATGAAACTAAAGCATCAATATTATTTATCCCGATGAGGAGAATGTGTTTATGGTGCCTAATCATGAAGAGAAAAGAGATTATTACGTGAATCCATGTTTATCCCAATTGACAGATGAATTTTGATTCTAAAAAATGGTGGGAAGTAAAGTTTTTCTTATGAAACCAAAGCATCAATTCATTTATCCCAATAAGGAGAATACTTTTATGGTACTCAATCATGAAAAGAAAGCAGATTATTATGTGAATTTGTGTTTACCACATTTGATAGATGAACTTTGATTCTAAAAAATGGCGGGAAGTGAAGTTTTTCTTATGAAATGAAAGCATCAATTCATTTATACTAATGAGGAGAATGAATTTATAGCACCCATGTAGACATTATTTTCTTCGAGCTAATTTTTTTAGCAGTGAGCTAATTTTCCATGATCCGAGCATTTTTTTACTCATCCATCATTGATCAAAAACTTAATTTTAACTTGTTTCATTACATCCGAAAAGATTAAAACCCATATCATGTTATGAATTTAGACTTTTGAATTAATCAAAACATTTTTTAAGGCCTAAATTAGATCAAGAAGATCAATATCACATGATTACCCTACTACCTAGTTTGTTGACTAAGATCACTATCAGCCACCCTATTTGGTAAAAAATCATTTTAGCATTTAAACCATCCACCCTATGTCCATCATATTGGCAGCAAGTTGCTCCCTATAGCCACTTTATAGTCACCAAGCTAACACTACTTTGCCCCTTGAGAAATGACCAAAAACACCTCTAAATTGGCTCTAAAATGCTGGTACAAATAGACCACTTCTATCTCAACTAAAAAAGGTTAGATTCTAGCTCATTTCAACTTCTTTCCTATGCCAAGAAAACCAAATCTCGTAGCTCTTTACTCACCACCCAAAAATAACCCCAAAACATTCATTCCCAACCATTTCACACTTTAAAAGTCACCCTCATCCATACCAGAACCAAAACCTCATTATTTCTCCTTTTTCGTGCTTATTAACAACAAGAAAAATAGGGAAATTCAAGCCATCTCTACTGCTCCAATTATTTTCTCAAAAAGTGAAATTTCGTTGGTATAACTTCTCACTTTATCACTTTCATTTTTTGTTTTTAGCACCTTCATCATTTAGAGGGCTCTCCATGTTTTCATCACCCTCTTAGGATTTTCATGCATTATTGTTGCCTTCGGTTATGGTAGTTTAGGATTTGGATGCCTTAATGCCCTTTTAATTTGCAAAATGCCCCATTTCATCCTTATTATTTTGATATCTCTTGCTCATGCATTTTATGCCATATCCATGCATCTTGTTATCCCTAATCCATGTATGAATCATTAGCCTAACATATTTGAAGCATATTTATACATAAGCTTGTATCTTGTCATGAATCATTGTTATTTTTAGCTTCCATAACATTTTCTTGTCAAAATGTTTAAAATTTCCTTTGTCTACACTTTGGTAAAGTTGGCATCCCCATTCATGTTGTGTCATCACTTTGTATGTTTGTTGTCTTCCCCTTGTCAAAATGCATGTTTGATGGCTATCAAAAATTGATTTTCAAAACCTCCCCAAGCCAAGCATGTTAACCTTAACCAATGAGGATTAGCATGGATTTAGCACTTTCCTTAAAGTTAGCAAAATATCTTAGGGAACATTAATTTTTTCAGATTTCGAATCTTGGTTAAATAAACTCAAATCTTCTAATTTTGCAGGGAAAATGACCTCACACTTGTTCTCAAAATGTTTATGCCTTGTTTTTGAATCAATACGTTGAGTGATATGATGAACGGGCTATTTCATTGCCCCAAATTACTCTAAGGCTATGCAAATAAGTTCATGATGTTCATGCCACTCTTTCCCTTCAGTTATGGAATTTGAATGTCAATGACTTGAGTTTGGACCTATAAACATAAAGAAAATAAGAAATATCACCTGCTTTGCTTTGTCCCCTGCTAGCAGTACAACTGTTGCAAATTAAAAAATCCCTTTAAAATCCTAAATGATTTTTCAAGAATTTTTTGATATTTTCTTCTCAAAGTGTGTTGAATTATCTTTAAAAGGATGTCTTATTCACCCCTAGGTCATTCTGGATGAGAGAGTTATGATTTTTCAAATCTAAACTGTCCAGAACCTCTAAAATCTAAACATGTATTCTGGTTGGGCTGTTCATACCCACTAAATGATTTTTTTCAAAATTTTCAAACATTTTTCCTAAAAGATTCATGAAAGTTCCTTTTTAGAAAGGTATCGATTACAATTTTTTTGATTCCAAATGAGTCTGGGGTGATTTTTCAAATTTTGACACATCTTGTCCTTTATATGCTCTGCCAACAGCAGAATCAATTTGAACTTGGAAATTTATTTCCATGGAAAGTGACTTTTTGGATATTGGGAACACTTTTAGATTGGCTTTCATTGAGTTTCTTTTCTAATGGCATCTTTTCCACCCTCTAAGCCTTCAAACCAATTTAAAATAAATTTAGGAAGTGGGATACTGCGGTGCTGTCCCTATTTTTGGTTATGGTCAAAACTAAGTTGTTTCCTCGTGCTTTATTTCGAGACATTCGAATGTCACCATAGCACCCTAATCAGCCTCGAGAACATGCTTTGGCCTCCCACAAGCTCGTATCGAGGCACAAATATACTTTACATCTTTATCGTCCTTGTTCACCATAATTTCTTTTGCCAAAAGTCATCAAAATGCTCACTCATTTTCTAAATCACAAAGTTTTGTTAATTTACGTTTTCCAACTAAACTTCTCTAAAATGCGCTAGATGTGTCACTTTTAGGGATATCCAACCCTCTTTTTCCAAAATTTCGAGATTGAAAAATCTTCCTTTGTCAAAATGATTTGTTATCCATAGGGATACTCTAACCCCAATCTTTTAAAGGGATACTCCAACCCTATTTTGCAAAATTATCAAGATCTAAAAATCTTCCTTTGTTAAAATTATTTGTCATTTATGGGGACACTCCAACCCTATCTTTTCGAAGGGATACTCCAATCTTGTTTTTCAACTACAATTAATCTTTTTTTCCTTCTTGGATTCCCATGAATATGTCAAACAAACCTTATTTAATCATGAAACCTAGATGCATCTCAAAAATTGTTGATTCAATTATTCCCAAATAATAGATGACAATTATGAGATAAATTCCAATACCCCATTCCTTTTCATTGCATTGAATGATACATGTTATGTTGCTTCATTTGTTACCTTACTAATGTGATTTCTTTGTGATGATTATTTGCATTCATGTTTTTAAATTATTTCAAATAAAATTAAAGGTAATCTTCTGAGTAGG